>LGRX02008608.1:0-51394 GCA_001247695.2 Cymbomonas tetramitiformis
TGGCGCGTGCTCGCACTCGGAGCTGACTGTGGCGCGTGCTCGCACTCGGAGCTGACTGTGGCGCGTGCACTCACTCCGAGCTGACTGTGGCGCGTGCACTCACTCCGAGCTGACTGTGGCGCGTGCTCGCACTCGGAGCTGATTGTGGCGCTTGCTCGCACTCGGAGCGGACCTTGGCGCGTGCACTCACTCGGAGCTGATTGTGGCGCGTGCTCGCACTCGGAGCTGACTGTGGCGCTTGCTCGCACTCGGAGCTGACTGTGGCGCGTGCTCGCACTCGGAGCTGACTGTGGCGCGTGCACTCACTCGGAGCTGACTGTGGCGCTTGCTTGCACTCGGAGCTGACTGTGGCGCTTGCTCGCGCTCGGAGCTGATTGTGGCGCGTGCTCGCAACCCGGAACAGCTTGCGGTGTGTTTGTACAGACCCAGCGAATAATAACATATTATCCGGAGAGACTAGCGCTTATCAAATAACGCCCACAGAGTCCCGACACTTGAGTTGATGGGATGATGGTATGGTTTCCAGGTGAAGGAGGTTCATGCTCAACAACTAACGATGGAGTCCCGCATCTCACAACTGCAAAGTGAGGTCAAGAAGAGGGAGCAGGAGCGAGACGAAGTGATCGAGGACTTGTTGGTGGCTCAAGAGGAATGCTCCATGAACGCGGATAGCATCATTCGTCACAGTGCTGCCTCAGATAATGACGATGAAGATGAAGGGCCAGTGCATCAGGTTACACTGCTGAAAACACTTCAACAGCGTATCGGAAAGGGGAAGAAGATGGTGTTCACCCCGGAGAGCCTGACTGAATATCATCGGATTGTCGATGAGTTTGAGTTGTCCGGACCACGGATCTCCCGGTTGTTTCATCGTGTACTGGGATTTTTTACTGGATTGCCCCTTGGTGAGGTTGAAGACATGGCCCCTTTACCTAAGAAGTCAGCCTTCTATCAGCACGTGCGTATGATGGGCCACGTGAAGCGCCTAGAAATGTCTCAAGAGCGTGATGCTGATCGGCCTTTCTTTGCCACTGAGGCCGATGAGGGCTCCAAGGGTCGCTCTAAGCTGATGATAGCGTTCGCAGTGTTCAAGAAGGCATCCGATGTTGCGGGGAGACGACTGCTAGCTGGGGCAACACGGATCAGCAATACCACGGCCGAGGTGAGCCTGCGTGGCATCTTGAAGGGTTTTCATGACATTCAGTGGCCGACTCTTTATTTGCTGTGGATCACGGGAGATTCGTGTAGTTCGATGAAGGCGATCGTTCCGTTAGCCGCGGATGAGAAGCGTTTGGAGTTCGCCGAAGCCTTGGCTAGAGATGATATGGGATACCCGGACTTCCTCCCGATCGATGTCACAATGTTCTTCCTGGTGCACGTTGATCGCCCCCGTCAGCTAATACCTTTGCATGGGGGACACTATATCGATGATGCAAATCACATGCCCAAGAATGGGGAGGCCGCCATGTTCAAGGAGATGGGGAGTGGTGTCAACCTCGCTTCTGGCAAGCTCGTGCTTGGCTTCTTGAAAGGGGAGCTCTTTCGGTGGTCGCGGCTTCACAAGGGTTCACACGAGTTTAGAGACCTTGTGCGGTTTTTGGAGCCTGACATTCAAAAGCTTTACAAGACCATACCAGCAGAAATAAACCACCGTTTGACCATTGCCACGCGTTTGGCTATGTTGTACAACGACTTTCGGGTACCGCTGATGAGCGTGTGTGAGAAGTTTAACTACGCTTATGGGGGTGACAAATGGCGTGGGGACCGCCAAGCAACCCTTGATCACATGAAGGAGGTTTATGCTTCTCTGTCTGATATACGTGTGCAATCATGGAGTCTTCTCTTGAGACGGCTTCACGATTTTTCGGTGGAGGTATACACCATCACACAGTACAATAGTGGAATTAATGTGGTTATTCTTCGTGCGCAGAGCGAGGATATCTTGGCAAATCTTGAGGCCTTCGACATCAATTTCGATACTGTATTCAAGGAAGAGAAGGTTGCGATCGAGAGGTGGGCACAAGAAGCGGAGCAGTCTGGGCAACTAGCACTCATCGCCGAGAAGACTGTGGAGGCACTCAAAACGGGTAAATCGGCCCAGGAGGTGATTCAAGAAGAGGGAAGCAATGCGAATGAGTGCCACTTGCTTCAAGATGTGTTCGGGGAAGATATTTGGGGAGAGGAGGAGGATCCGCCACCATCTGGTGAAACTCATGATGACGGGATATCGGAAGTCGAGGATGCTACGGATGACGAGGGAGAAAGAGATATCCCTGGTGATCCTAGAGCACAGGAGCCGGAGTGTGCGGAATCGGCGGCGGGTTCTATTGCAGCACCACCGGCACAGGACGTGGGGAGCGTGACACCGGTGCAGAGTGCTACTGCAGCAGCAGTGGCGCAGGAGCCGGGGAGCGCGGCACCGGTGCAGGGTGCTACTGCAGCATCAGTGGAGCAGGAGCCGGGGAGCGCGGCACCAGTGCAGGGTGCTAATGCCGCATCAGTGGAGCAGGAGCACGGGAGCGCGGCACCGGTGCAGGGTGCTTTTGCAGCATCAGTGGCGCAGGAGCCGGGGAGCGGGGCACCGGTGCAGGGTGCTACTGCAACATCAGTGGCGCAGGAGCACGGGAGCGCGGCACCGGTGCAGGGTGCTACTGCAGCATCAGTGGCGCAGGAGCCGGGGAGCGCGGCACCAGTGCAGGGTGCTACTGCAGCATCTGTGGCGCAGGAGCACCGGAGCGCGGCACCGGTGCAGGGTGCTAATGCAGCATCAGTGGAGAAGGAGCCGGGGAGCGCGGCACCGGTGCAGGGTGCTACTGCAGCATCAGTGGCGCAGGAGCACGGGAGCGCGGCACCGGGGCAGAGTGCTACTGCAGCATCAGTGGCGCAGGAGCCGGGGAGCGCGGCACCGGTGCAGGGTGCTACTGCAGCATCAGTGGCGCAGGAGCACGGGAGCGCGGCACCGGTGCAGAGTGCTACTGCAGCATCAGTGGCGCAAGAGCCGGGGAGCGCGGCACCGGTGCAGGGAGTTACTACAGCATCAGTGGCGCAGGAGCACGGGAGCGCGGCACCGGTGCAGGGTGCTAATGCAGCATCAGTGGAGCAGGAGCACGGGAGCGCGGCACCGGTGCAGGGTACTACTGCAGCATCAGTGGAGCAGGAGCCGGGGAGCGCGGCACCGGTGCAGGGTGCTACTGCGCCTCGCAAGAAAAAGCAGAAGGTGGTGAAAGGTGCATTCCAAAGGGCAATGGCGGCTGGGGAAGTACTAGATGGCCCAAGTGCGGCACGGTTGCTGCTTTTGGATTTCCGCATGGGATTGCGTGTCTATCATTCATATTTGCGTGAGCGGTATGCTATATATGCCACCCTACCCCTCCGCTTCCATTCATACTTTTGCCCCCGAAAGGGGCCAAAGTACTTCATTGAGGACTTCCATCGCTTGGGGATCCATATGGCAAAGGGTGGGTGCGCTCCGGGATGCCGTGCTTGCACTTTCGCAAATGATTGCGTTTTCACGATCATGGACCGAAGTGAGTATCTGACATCTGGTGGGCTCCATCTCGGCTTTTGGGATCATCCGGATCATCAAGTGGAAATTGAAAAGGCGGCATGTGATCCGGGTTCCTTGTCTGTCATCGAGTTTGGTGGCATCCCGGATGGCATCACCAATTATGGTCGCGCACTGACCATTTTCTACGAGACATACTGCTACTTTGCTGGTGGCGGGTCCATGTTTTGTGAACGGAAGATTGGGATGGCTGGGCGAATTGGCTTCGGTGGCAACATTAGCGAAGAGCGTACTTACAAGCGATTGCACGAGGAGTCATCGGTTTTGACAGCAGAGTTGAAGAAACGCATTGGAGCACAAATGTACGCTGAGAGCCGCAAGTCAAGTGGGATCGTGCCCGACCGTGATGGGCACATCGCTGCTTTTCAAAGTGCTTATGCTGCTCGTAAAGAGGCTGACTTGAATAAGGCGGAGGAAGCGCAATGGCGAAGGGAGAAGAACTTGGAAGAAGCGGCACGAAAAGAGTAAGCATCACTTTATTACTTTTGAAAAACGCAAATGAATTATTTAAGTACATGTGTACCTTATAGGTTGGATGCTTTCGAGATGAAGAGAGCCTAGTGGTTGCTTATCATTCAGGTTGAGGGCTAGAGAAGGTGCACGCCGAAGAGAGGAAAGAGAACAAATTGAAAATCAAAAAGCGGAAGAAGCTGCGAAACGTCATGCTGAGAGGGAGATGATCACCAGGTGAGTTTTTTTGTATCGTATGGATGTAACACATGATACAATTTGCATAATATTGCCGAATGTTTGCCTATAAGTGAAATTGCGTCGTGGTTTGCCTTGGAATAGGGAGAGGCAAAGTGTTGCGGCTCTCAAAAGAGCCACACAAAAAAAGGACGGAGAGATTCGAGCAACGGAGAAGCGTGAGAAGGCTTTGAATGTGTGGTGCGCACCCAGTAATGTACATGAAACATGATTGTGGAATATTTCGCGTAGAACCAAAGTGGTCACATCACCATTACACGTGTCCTAATTTATGTGAATGTTGATCGCAGGCGTAAGAAGTTGCTAGCGACAAAGAGGAAAGAGGCCAAAGCAAGGGATAAGAAACCCTGCATCAATCTCTTGCGTACTGCTGGCGTGGAGATCCAAGAGAACATGGGAAACACTCAGTTCTTTCGGGAGAAGCTAGCCAAACACCTATATGAGCGAGCATGTGTCCAGGAAGGAGTTGAGGTTGTCACTGATGGGCCCACGGCATCCGAGCAGGCGCAACAGGCCACCACGCCATCCGAGCAGGCGCAACAGGCCGCCTCGCCATCCGAGCAGGCACAACAGGCCGCCTCGCCATCCGAGCAGGCGCAACAGGCCGCCCCGCCATCCGAGCAGGCGCACCAGGCCGCCTCACCATCCAAGCAGGCGCACCAGGCGGCCCCGCCATCCGAGCAGGCGCACCAGGCCGCCTCGCCATCCGAGCAGGCGCAACAGGCCGCCTCGCCATCCGAGCAGGCGCACCAGGCCGCCTCGCCATCCGAGCAGGCGCACCAGGCCGCCTCGCCATCCGAGCAGGCGCAACAGGCCGCCTCGCCATCCGAGCAGGCGCAACAGGCCGCCTCGCCATCTGAGCAGGCGCACCAGGCCGCCTCGCCATCCGAGCAGGCGCACCAGGCCGCCTCGCCATCCGAGCAGGCGCACCAGGCCGCCTCGCCATCCGAGCAGGCGCACAAGGCCGCCTCGCCATCCGAGCAGGCGCACCAGGCCGCCTCGCCATCCGAGCAGGCGCAACAGGCCGCCTCGCCATCCGAGCAGGCGCGCAATGTGCCGCTCGCTTATCCGAGCAGCCACCAGCCGCCGGCCATCCGAGTGGCGCACTGGCCGCCTCGCCATCCCAGCAGGCGCACAAGGCCGCCTCGCCATCCGAGCAGGCGCACCAGGCCGCCTCGCCATCCGAGCAGGCGCAACAGGCCGCCCCGCCATCCGAGCACGCGCAACAGGCCGCCTCGCCATCCGAGCAGGCGCACCAGGCCGCCTCGCCATCCGAGCACGCGCAACAGGCCGCCCCGCCATCCGAGCAGGCGCAACAGGCCGCCTCGCCATCCGAGCAGGCGCAACAGGCCGCCTCGCCATCCGAGCAGGCGCAACAGGCCGCCCCGCCATCCGAGCAGGCGCACCAGGCCGCCTCGCCATCCGAGCAGGCGCACCAGGCCGCCTCGCTATCCGAGCAGGCGCAACAGGCCGCCTCGCCATCCGAGCAGGCGCAACAGGCCGCCTCGCTATCCGAGCAGGCGCAACAGGCCGCCTCGCCATCCGAGCAGGCGCACCAGGCCGCCTCGCCATCCGAGCAGGCGCAACAGGCCGCCTCGCCATCCGAGCAGGCGCAACAGGCCGCCTCGCCATCTGATGTCACTATTGGGGGTGCGGCATCCGTGGTGCTTGAGGAGGCGCAACCGGCTGCCACCGCGTTTGAGCAGGCGCCACTTGCTGCTGCGGTGCTTGAGCAAGCGCCTTCGGATGCCACGAGGCGTGAGCACGCGGCACCGGACGCCATGGTGCCTGAGCACCAGCCACCAGCTGCTACGGTGCTTGAGCACGCGCCACCGGTTGCCACGGTGTTTGAGCAGCAAGCCGTCGCAACACCTAGGATATCAAAGCGTACCCGAGCGGTTGCTGGGCACTATGCCAATTTACTTGGAGTGCGCCCGAGAGCACGAGAACAGGTGCACCAAGATGTCGCAGCACCAGAGTTGTCTCAACAGGGTGTCGCAACACCGGAGGCGCAACATGCTTCCATAACAACTAGGATTTCAAAACGCACCCGAGCGGTTGCTGGGCACTATGCCAATTTACTTGGAGTGCGCCCAAGAGGTGCAAGTTCAACCCAACCTAAGTCTGGTGATGAGCATGAAGTTAGCAAGCGTCGTAGGCGATAAGCTCCTGGGCATTAAGCAAATTGGAATTGTGACAAGATAGATCTTTGAAATGTATTCAGTAGTTAGATTATTTCGAGTAACCCACTTCATTTATTTCGAAATTTGACCACCTCTGATCATAATTATTAAGTTGTGGAGTGTATGTTTGAATTTGAAGTTTGTTGTTGACATATGTGATTTGAGGCCTGCATGCTATGTATGTATGGTCGCTAGTGCCCGTAGTACCACAATAGGGTAAGTGTGTTCTACAAGTTTGATTCGGGTCCTCCAAGGTCGTTGCCCACCACCCATTTTTTGGTTGAGGCCACTTGTGAGCTTATAGCCTGAATCCTTTATCAAATTAACTTGATCTATTTAGGATGATACGATACATGTCGACACTTGATCATATCGTGCGATCCTTTCACGACAAATCTAAGTGCATATTCGGATTTTACGTGGTCGACTTAGTGGGGGTACGTTCCTCCACATATCAGCGAAGCAAATTGACCGTGTGATGGGCGTTGCACTTGGGTGAACTCCACGGTATACATACGATAGTCTGCTACGCCTGTTGTCGGCTACCCGGCGTGAGTGCCATCGACCCACCGTAGGGTGGGTTGGGAGGGTCCTTTCAAAAATCTAAGTGCATATTCGGATTATACGGGATCGACTTAGTGGGGGTACATTCCTCTACATATCAGCGAACCAAATTCACCGCGTGGGCGATGCACTTGGGTGACCCTTGGTATGCACAGTTTGCGACGCCTGCCGGCTACGCGTGGGTGCCACCGTAGGGTGGGTTGGGAGGGTCCTTTCAAAAATCTAAGTGCATATTCGGATTCTACGGGGTCAACTTAGTGGGGGTGCAATCTTCCACACATTTGCGAACCAAATTGACCGCGTGGGCATTGCACTTGGGTGACGCCCAGTATTCACAGTCTGCTACGCCTGTCGGCTACGTGGGTGTCACCGTAGGGTGGGTTGGGAGGGTCCTTTCAAAAATCTAAGTGCATATTCGGATTCTACGGGGTCGACTTAGTGGGGGTGCAATCTTCCACACATTTGCGAACCAAATTGACCGCGTGGGCATTGCACTTGGGTGACGCCCAGTATTCACAGTCTGCTACGCCTGTCGGCTACGTGGGTGTCACCGTAGGGTGGGTTGGGAGGGTCCTTTCAAAAATCTAAGTGCATATTCGGATTCTACGGGGTCGACTTAGTGGGGATACACCCCGCTACATGTTCGCGAACTTTTGAAATGGCGTGCGCAAGAATCGGTATTTTCGCCAAAAATCGACCTTCAAAAAAAAAAGTCAACGCAACCGGTCAACGCTCGTAGCGGCCGATCCAGAGGTCAAAATCGATTTCCGAGACCGGTTTTTTGGGGTGCCGTACCCCACTTTATATCCTTAGCCGCGAGGAAATCTTCATCTGAGAAAGTTGACATCGACCAACGGAACGTATACTGGGCAGATATTTCCTTTGTGACCGAAATTCACACGTGTCATGGTCACTGTCAAAGTGCCATGCCATGATATGACATGGCAATAAATGAACGATGAGATGATCGAACGATCAGATTTCAAATGGCCTAGCGGAGATCTCAAAATTGAGATCGACCTAGTACTAGAGCCTACTGTAGTACTCTAGCCTAGTATAGTGTCACAAGTACCGCATACGGATACGCACTTTAGACTTTTGAGTTTACAGTTTTGTCCGGTTTTGCTTTTCTGTTTTGTCCGGCTTTGGGCTTACTCGTTACTGTGTTCCCCGATTAATTTGCAACCAAGAAATTTGCAACGGAAACACCTGACGATGTTCTGATTCCTGACACCAAAAGTCCATTTACAAGAGATATGAGTGATAAAGAGAAAGCCGACCTACATATTGCAAAACATGATAGTCATCTTAAGAGCATAGTCAAAGCTTTCTCCTGGAGAGTGATCGCAACCTTAACCACCATGCTGGCTGCATACATCGTGACAGGTACAAGTCGTTTCACTATCCTTTTTCTCCGGACGTATTCTATAGGTTGGCACGAAGCGAGTATAAAGACTCATTTTTAACGACACGAAGATGTGGCGCTGCAGTGCCCCCTGATCGTCTTTAAATAAGCGATTAAGTATACCTTTGGAAGACGATTTAGTGACTTGGTGGGTTTGAATCTTTTTAGTTTACGGGAAAATTAACCTTCAAAGTGTGAAACTATTTTTCCTATCTCCACGGGTTGCAGGTAAACTCGACGTTGCTTTGAAGATTGGCCCGATTGACTTTGTCGCGAAACTAGCCCTATACTACGGACACGAACGCATTTGGGAGTGCATACCTTTCGCCTAATTCTTCGCTTCATTCACAAGGTTTTATATCCGTGATGGAGATCGACACTGATGGCATGTATGCTAAACTCTTTCCAGAAAGGCCTGTCCTCAACTGGCTGACCTTGCCAAGTTCGGTATGGCCGTTTGTTTTGGTGCACCTCAAAAACCCTAAAGATTTGGCCAACTTCTGCAAGGCTTGCCGAGTCTTCCGCAAGGTTGCTTGCACGTCTCTATACCCCAGGGACTTTGACGCCGACGTAATAGTCCAACATCCTTTCCTATCCACACTCAATCTTAGCCGCTGCCGCCACCTGAACGCATCAGGGATCGCTCAGCTGCGCCCGTTGAAATCGCTCCGTCATCTCGTGCTGACCGGTTGTCGAGTGAACGACGACGGCATTAGGGAAATATCGCGGCTCACAGGTGTAAGAACCCTGAATTTAAGTGACTGCTCCCAGGTGGGAAGTGGCGTTTCTACCCTCTCTTTGCTCACAGACCTCAGGACACTAAGTCTTAGTCGCTGCACCAAGCTTTCTGACTCATGCTTGGGAGGTATTGGGCACATCAGCTCTCTGACGGCTCTAGACATCAGTTTTTGTTGGGAAATCACGGACTCTGGGGTTGCAGCCCTGTGCCCTTTGCGCGGCACCTTGAAAGACCTGAGCCTTAGCTGGTGCCCCAAAATCACGGACGCTGGGCTCAAGCATCTGTCAAGTGTGACCGCCATCACAAATTTGGACGTCAGCTGGTGCACGCAGATCACCGATGCTGGAGTGAGACATCTGCGTGCCCTCTTGAATATGAGGACCTTGAATCTCACAGCCTGCCGGCAAGTCACGACTGCAGGTCACGTGGATCTCTCGGCGTTAACGAAACTTAAAATAGTTGTGCAGTAGTAGCCCCCCGTCAAAGTTGTAACTGTGTCACTATGTTTTGAAGCCAGTTTTTCCAGGCGTCTTTGAGAGGTTTCATACTTTTCGTAAGTCTCCGTTACATTTTGCCTATGCGCCGTTAAAAGACCGTGGTCAGATATCGCTTCCGTGAAGACTCGCTTCAAGGCTTTTGTATGTTTGTTGCTGAGTGCAGCTTGACAATTGCACTATAGCGTGCAGACTTTTTACCTCGTACCGAAAACGCTTGTGATCCTTTTTGCATGCAGCTCTCTGCATGTTAGCAAGTTAATAGCCCGTATTGAAATAGTTCCCACTTCCTCCGTATTTTCGTTCAAACCACTCTGCTATTTGCCTTTGAGCAACCGAAGAGAAAAACGGCACATTAAACCTGCGTGCAATATGGATGCAGCATTGTGAGGGTCAAGACAACAGAACATTTTGGGTTCTGCCCAGTCTACCTGGGAATAAGTTTGAATCTAGTGATGAGCAAGTCGTATACTTGCGTGACTTGACATTTTGGTGCAGGTGTCATTCGCCAAGTTTATAATTGACAGTTTGCCTCAAGGAATGTGCAGAAATGCTACAAAACCTTATTATTTGTAAGTCAATCATACCAGTTGAGCATGCCTTCCGGCGCATGTTTTCCAATATACAAGAAGCAAGATGAACGGTGGCAATCAAGGTTGCACACCTGTGAATGAAAATCATGAAATATTGGGGCTGTTCCAATTGATACGGATGCCATTGATGACGACGGAGATCGTGTGGTACGCCTGCGTTCGAGAAGTAGGGGACAAACCGGTGCCTTATACCGTAGTCAGAAATTAATGTTTGATTTAGCGACGATTCGTATCTCTCGATAGGCACGAAATCGGTGGTATTCGTATCCTTCGAAAGACAATTCATTGTTCTTCGGCGTTATCGATAGGTATTTCCCTCCCTGACACCGTCCTATGGCCGGTCCGAGGATGCCAATACGACAAGTTAATGATGACGATTGGCGTAAGATGACACGAATGAGACTTGCGAGTCGCGACACGTTCGACGCTGCCGATTCGTGTTATACCTTGATGTGCGATCGACGATAAGACGTAGGCACACTCGCACCATAGGCAAACCATAATTGCAAACGATGTCATCGTGTCCGATATGCGACACCTAACTTCGATTTCATTTAGCCTGGGTCCCATAGGATCCGACAACATCCCATGTGATCCGACAAGATCCGCGAAAATCCAACCAATAACAAAAACCGTGATTACGATGGAATAATCACTGTAGAGTATATGAAAATCGGCGATTGCGAGGGGGCAGCCCTCCCACCCCAACCCTCGCACGACCCCAACACCCGCCGCCCGATAAAATGAAACGCAATTGCGGGGGCAGCCCTCCCCACTCCCTTATACACGACCCGATACTGTACCGTCGCGCAAGGGGAAACGCTCTCTCGGGGAGATGGTGCAAATGAGTGGGCCAGCCCTCCCCAACCCCCGCACAACCCCAACACCGCCCGAACAGGATGGAACGCAATTGCGAGTGACAGCCCTCCCCACCTTTTTCGTTACGAGAGCGCCTATTCAACCCCCGCTGGGCACATGTCATACTGGAGGGCTCCGTTTTGGTCATGTCATAGCATCGTTTAATCTCTCTCGTTTCGGTCCGTTTATGTACATAACGAACGTGGCACTTCTCCAGACTCTACATTTATCGCTCGTATCTCTGCATCATCGGGTCATCAGCTACACGATATTATCACGTCACAGTATGCTCGTGATACCTTTGCACAATCGATACTTTCCAAACTGGCATCAGCATCATCATCACAGACCGTCAGCAGTTTCGAGCTCATACAAGGATTATTATATCGTAAGACCATATATGGCAGGCAGCTTTACATCCCACCGACTGCCAAAGTCCCTACAGATGACGGTGAGGTCACACAACTTCGCCACATTCTTCTTCATGAGTGTCACTCATGAATATTCCTGGTCATGTCAAAGAAAACGGGATATATATATATATATATATGTTGGAAACTCGGCAGCGCACGAGAGGGAACGCTGCCGACGGTGAAACAACGAACTCGGATAAACTCAGATAATACAAATATATACTGAGTTTGTCGCACAAGCTGATCACCGAAGATGACACACTGAATATGACACCTGACTGTACGAACTAGTCAGGGTGCCATTTCCAGCACACCACCTCATCTGAGGTGGACAGCTTGTGGCAACACACCACCCTAGCTACTAGGCTTACAGTGTAAGATGCAAAATTGTTAAGCCTAGAAGCTAGAAAAGTCACAAGTGGTCGATGAGAGCTTAAGCAAAAAAAATAATACATGCTAAAGCTAGAGATCTCGCTAAAATAAAATCTGATCGGCTGGTAACATCTTGCCAGCTGTCGGATATATAGGTTTGTTGTAATATATATCTAGCGAGTGAGATAAACCCTGAGTTGAGGGTTCCGATATCAGAACGGTAAAGTGTGATTGATAAAAGTAGAGATAACATAAATACCTAACGGGTGTTTCCCGTCTACTGGTGACGGTCACCCAGCCTACTATAGGAAGTGACATGTGACAGTTTCGGGTGTCACAATGTCAAATCCAGCACACCACCTAGGGTGGTGACCGGAGCCAGTGGTGAAACGAAGCAACAAACTCCCTACTCAACTTCAGGAGGAAACTGTAGCACAGTTGGGGGCCTGTACTCTTGGTCAGGGCGGTCCCAGCTCACAGCAAAGATTGCCAGATATAGCTGTTAAGTGCTAAAACCCTAAACACAACTCGAATTCAGAGAGCTCTTCTGCACATCTAGAAAGCTAATCACTAGCCAATCCCTAGGCAGGCATGGTGTAAGCAATCTTCGGCCACTAGAGGGTCCTGGAACTGGTCGGTCAGCTTGGAGCAGCGTGAGGGTGCAGTAGTTGCCGGCCTCCGGGGCCGGTGGTAAATCATGCGTAGACGAAATTAAGGAATCCCCGATCTCAGCCGCGGAGTCCTCAGAGCCCGGCGCCTCGTCCTCGGACGAGTACAGTGGCGGTGAGTAAGGCGGTGAAGAGGGAATTGGCAGATCGGGATCCACGAGCTCTGGTGGTAGCGGGAGAAAGCCGTAGAAGCGGAATCCCTGTCGCAGCTCCCGATACCGCGCCTGTCTCCGCGGCGGTATAGCATCCGCCACTGCACCACCCACTGCGTCGCCCAGCACGCCACGGAAAGGTGCAGGCGGTGAAGTTGTCGTAGTTGGGACTGCCGAGGCAGTCCACGCAGCACCACCGACCGGCGGAGCCGCGCATGCGCGTGCATTGGCACCACCGACACCGGAAGCGGCGTGTGGTGCGGCGGTAGTACAAATTATGAAGAGCGCACATACCAAAGAGGAAGTGAGGAAAGACCTCCCCAAGCCGGGAATGCCCCTCCCACAGCCGTACCGTGGCTGCGGCAGCGCAACCGAGGCATCCTCGTCGTCGTCGTCGTCGCTCGTGGCGCAGGTTGCGGGCCCGTAGCCCATCACGCTCTCCGGGGCCTCGACCGCGGAGAGCATGCGCATGCTTACGGGCGGCTCGTCGGGCGCCCCCAATGCAATCCCCGTGCTCTCAATGAAGTCGGCAAAGGTGCGGGTGACGGGAGGGCAAAAGGGGTTAGGCGGACCGGTCCACTCCTCGCCGGATTCAACCGACGCGGGCGGGGAGTGCGTGGCCGGCTCCGACACCACCGGCATGTTGGTGGTGAAAGTGTTGACGTTGAAAGTTGATGCCCCAGCCGTGCGTGCCAACTCCGAGAACTCAGTGACGGCGGACACTAGGGCCTCACCGTCCTCCTCGCAGAACGAGCACGCGGAGAGGTCGGCGAAGATGTCCGGCTTCCCGCCCGCTAGCATGCAGAGGGCGTCGAACTCTTCGGCGTCGCCGTGGTCGATGGCATGCTGAAACTTCGCGGCCAACACCGAGTTCTCGGCCTCCTCGGCGAAAGCGTAGGCCGAGAGGCCGGTCCGGCCCCCGTTCGGGCAGTCCCGATGCCAATGCCGTGCCTTCCCCTTCGCGCACACCTGGTTCTGACAATACGGTACGGTCGCACCGGTGTCGCGGTGAAAGGCGAATTTCTTCGAGACGGACTGCGACCAATTGCTCCCCTTGGGTAGGGGCGAGACTGCGAAGCGGGTCTTGGGCCGTCGGTCCGGTTTGTCCGCGCGGGGAGTGAACCCCCGCGGAAACGGCTCGGATTCGGCGGAGGCGACAAATGCGGCGAGCTGCCGCTTCAAGTCGTGTGCTAGGACAACACACGGTGTCATGCGCGGATGACTCAGCAATGTCATACATGCCAGAGGTGTCATACGCGCCTTACAGCATTAGCGCCCGAGACCCCTGTTGAGGAAGAGACCCCCCTTATATGGGAGTACACAGTACCACTGTACTGTGTAATAATGTGACATGTAGAATACTGGCACATCATACTGCATGATAATGTAGTACAAGCATATGATAGGTTGATGAGACTTGGCCATGCTGACTAGGATTACCTCAGAGAGCTGAGTGAATAAGTAATGGCCAAGGCCAAAGAAACAGTTGAGATTTCTAGAGTAAAAACAGCCGCATGGCAAAAGTCAAATATAATACCTAATTCTTACATGCAAATATATGTAGTAAGTCTAGACATAGCAGTCCTATGTCTAAAGAGCTGACCTAGCAGTACCTAGGCAGTTAGTCATTATATGCAGTCCATATAAGACTCCCATCAGTAGTTACAGTGCCCTGTGAGGAGCAGTCCTCCCACAAAATGGTATCAGTGTGCTACGCACCACCACCACCACCGCTTCCACAAAAATTTTCTGCTTTGAGATTGTGACTCTTCCGACGAATTTGCGTGTGCTTCAGTTTTTCGAATGGAATTTGAACTCTCAAGTTACTAGCGCGTTACATAACTTTGGGTCAGCACTGGCCAGGAAAGTCGTTTGCGACTTCCTTCAGCGAAAAGACTTGTGGCACTGTCAAAATTCTTCTTCGAGTTACTTGTGAAACGTAATCTTTCTTCGCGGATTGCTTCATGATGGTTTCTTCGTGCAGCTGCGCGTGCTTTGCAGTCTTATCTGCTGTGAGTGCCTAGTGCGCACGCAGTTCTTCGCTCGGATGTTCGTTGTGGCGTTTGTTCCTCAGCAACAAAAGTTCTTAGAATTGTCAGATGCAACTTATCCTCTCTTCGCGCCGTGATCTGTGATGGAAAATTTCGGCTCGCCTAGTGTGAGGCCTCCTACTGTGGCACAGTGTGCCACAAATAAAGTAGCCCTGCGCTATCTTTCGTCTTGCGTTCGCTCTGCGCCTGGGACTTTCAAATTACCTTTACAAATTATGGCAATTTTTGCGGGTGCTGCTTAAATTCGGGTTTGCGGATGGTCGAAAATCTACTTCTAGCTCTTGGCCCTTGTATTCGCACTCTGGCGCGCTGGGTGACGACACAGCGTTCTTCTTACTAGCTGGCAGTTTTGCGCCGTTAATTCTTCTCGGGAATTGTACAAATTGGTCAGTGTTTTCCGCGGAATCTTCGTCTACTCTCTGCTCTGCGATTGGGATGTGTGCGCAATGTTCTTCTTTGGCTCGGAATTGGCGTGATGCGACTTCGAGTTAGCGCTATCCCGCTGGCGTGCGTGTTCTTCGTCGGGTGTCTTTGCGACTGAGTGGAATTATGCAAGATTATGCTTTGGAATTCGAATATGTTCTCTGAATTGGCAGATGCGGCTTGCGTTCCTTGCCCTTAAGCTCTGCAGCGCTCTAGCGTTCTTGGCAAGGGGCTCACCCTGAGTGGTATCGCGCTGCGACGTTGCTTTGACTTCCGTGAGCCGATCGTTAACCAATTTGGCTCAATTTGTTTTCATCTTACCTCTTTGAGTTTGCTGGAAAGCTTTGATTGGGATTTGGCAGCGGCAGTTGTTTATTTGCTGTTGGGATCCTGCGTCTTCGCACTTAGCACTATACGCGTGTACGGCGGAAGCGCTGGCAGATTTTTCAGAATCAGATTGCTGCGTTTCTCCACCAGCTTAGGCAACGTTTTCAATGTCCTCTTCACGGCGGGCTTCTTCGCTGTATGTTCCGCCTCAGCGGCGCTCGGGGGTGGCGGAGGCTGCTTCTGGGCCCTCCGGGCTCTCTAGCTCGGCCCGGGTGTTTCAGCTCCGGGATGGGCTTGGGGCTTTGGGGCCCACCCCGTACTTTGTCCCGGAATGGGAGGCGCCAGCCGGGGCGCGGCGGGGCAGCAGGGGGGGGGAGCAGTACAACGCTCTCTGGAGGGCGAATACGCGCTTTTGGCGAGCGCGCCTCTACCTCAAGAGGAACGTCGCACCCAAGCATCGCTGCCTGCCACGCCCACGAACTTCCCCAACGGCTCGCGTGACTCTCCTGGGCTGGTATCTTCCATTGTACGTACGTTTGAGTGCTACTCTACACCCCAGCAGCGTGCGGGGGGTGCAGGTGCCTCGGGTCTACAACGTAGCCAACCAGCTCTCGAGGAGCTCAACACGGTCGCTATAGCCACCGCTCATAATTTGAGATCATCTCCTCATAGCGAAGCTGTAGTTGACCATTTGCCTCTAGCACCAGAGCATCACGTTGGAAACCTGACCCATGAGAGCAACATATTTACGCCTAGGCGTGAAAGTGCACCTCCAAGTGGCGAGCGCGGTTTGTCAAGCGTGAACGAGTGGAGCGTCAAGCTGGCACGCCAAGCTGTAGCAGTGGATATTCTAGCGGTATGTGCATTGCGTAATTGGTGGAGTACTTGGACAGCACGAGTGCTCAGCGGGCGTGTTTCATCTGCACTTACGACATGGCACCTACGTGCCCGTCTCGCACGCATGCGTGTTTCCCTTACAGCATGGCACGAGCGAGTTCACCGCAAGAACCAGGTCCGACGCAAAAAGCAAGATTTTGCTGGACACGCAAGTTCACGATTGGCGTCCCGGCTCTTGAGTGCATGGCGAGAAGAACAACGTCGTGTAAAAGAGATCACTCTCGAAATCACGGCGTGCAACATCGCCCGGTCCGAGTTCTACGTGAGGAAGTGTATGAAAGCGTGGAAGGCTACCGTGGACTTCGCTTCCAAGTGCACCACCTTTGCGGTCCAGCGTGAACAACATGTGAAGCGCGAAGTCCTCCACGAGTGGTCAGCTCTGACGGACACGCCTGACGTGACCCCGACGCAATGGGCGACCTTGCGTAGACATCTTCGCCGCCTGTGTGGCCAAGAAGACTCCATCGCTGCAATCACATGGGAGGTGCAGCTGAGAACGAAGAGTGGAGAGCAACGCGTGATCCCATCTCGTGGACTCCTTCTGTCGCATGTTACCTCAGCAAGCCACCATTGTCATCACCTCCACTCTGCACGACCACTCGTCACGACCATCCCAGCCAACCGGCCTGCAAGGCTGGTGCGGTTGGGAGTGAGCGTCGAGGAGGTGATAAAGACTCTAAGGCGTACAACCACCTTGGGAGCAAGTGTTCAACAGCATGGCGTACAATCTGTACCTAGCCGCAACCCCTATGGCGTCTTGTCGTCTGAAGATGACTCCACGATCGATGAGGAAGACGTTCATTCCGCTGACTCCGCCCCACAACCACCTCGATCAAAAGCTTCATCCGCCCCACGACCCACACAACGAGAACGTGCTGTACGTGTCCAGGCTTTGACGGAGTTAGCCCACGAGAAGGAGGTGGCGAAGCAGGAGCGGAAGCGGCAGAAGTTGGCCAAGCGCAAGCTCGCCAAGGCTCGACGTCGCAGTGACGAAGGTAAACTGATGTACGACTCCACCTCTACGTCCAGTGAGGAGAAGTCCACACTTTCATCGTGTCAAACATCTTCTACTGAAGCGCTCTCCTCTGACGCCTCGCACACCTCTTCATCTAGGAGCTCTCGGCAAAAGGGTGGACGCCAACGGCGGCGCCAAGCTCAAGCCACGCGACACGAGCGGCAACTACGAGAGCTGCAAGAGGAGTCCGAACGAGTCGCGTTAGATGCGGCCACTGCGCACCAAGCGCAGCTCACAGCGTTGCGCATGGACATGCACAATGCCGTGGAGGAAGCAACTCGGATGCAGCAGGAGCTCCGCACCAAGGTGTGTCAAGAAGCGCGACAAGCCGCTCTCGAATCGGCTGAGGAGCAAATAGCGCGCATGCAGCATGCCGCGGACGCTGTCTCACATCAGCATGAACAAGCGGTAGCATCGCAGGCGGAGGAAGCTGCACGTCATCATCAACAACTTCGAGAAATGCAGCGCGCCGCGGAAGAGCAACGCCAACAACTTGACCAAGCAGCTCGAGATCAACGACTGCTGGAGCAACAAGTGGCGGAGAGCAAGATGGTGGTGCAGGCCGCACTTGAAGCCGCTGACGGACGAGCGCACTCACGGCCAGGGCAACCACCTAATACCCCCGCGAGCTATGCGACCGTCACAAGTGACGCTCAAGAAGCTGAACACGAGGCTCTGATGGTGCCCCCGTCGGCCACGACTGTTGACGTACGGGGCCACAAAGGCGTGACGTTCGAGGAGGACGCCTCCACGCGTGCATCTTCCCCCACGAGTGTGCATGACCGCCTGGCCAAGGTGGACTGGCGATCCATAAGCGCGCCCGCTGCCGTTGCCATCCGGGCGCGTGTGGAGGAGCGGTTAGATGGCCACGCGGGCAACCTCGAGGCGGAACGTATGTTCTTCGATGTGGCGAGAAAGTACCGAGACCATGACTTGGCGTCAGGGAGCGGGCCACCGATCTCGGAGGCACCGGCTTCCCAACTCCCTCGACCACCTCACTTGGGCACAGCAGTGATCCAGAGCGTGCACGACGAGGTCGCGTCCAGCACCACCAACATCCCATGCTCAAGATGTTCTCGCAGCCCGCAACCTCCGGTAGCCATCTGGAGTTGTGACGTGATGACGCTGTCAAACATGTCTGTCGCCGCTCAACTTGTGCCCTTGTGCATCTATTGCACACGAGGAGTTTGGCCGGGTGCATTCGATCAATTCCCCACAGTGAGCCCGAAGCCGCTGTCCACGATCGTGGGCGGGGGTGGCGGAGGCGACGGCGGAGACGATGACGACGATGACGACCAAGGGGGACCTGGTGGGCACCAAGGGGGGGGGAATGGGCCGCCTAACGAGCCTAACCCTGACGAACATGGCGACCGCCCCTCACGAGACCCTGGAGGGTCCAACGCGCGTCGTGGCGGCAGCGGAGGGGGAGGAGATGACGACCCTGATGACGAGACGTTGTATAGCTTTGGCTCTAGCAGGAGGTCCTCGTACAACGACGGCAGGCAGCAACGAGAGGAGTACACGAGGCACTCGTATGCCCTCAAGGCCGCGAAGGACATCATGTCCTTGTACTCAGCACCGCTGGAGGGGTCCACGAACCCCTTCGGCCCGCTGCTGCGGTTCGTAGACGAGTTCGACAGGTGCTTAGCCCTTCCAGTGGTGCTCCTCGCGATGAACACCCCGTGCAACGTGCCCAACGGAGCGTTCGAGCTCGGAGAGCCGATTCTCTCGGTGCATATCTTGTTGAAGGAGATCACCCAGCATTGCTTCCCTACGCCTAGCTCCGAAGGAACGGAGCTGCGAGGGGTTCTCCTGGATGCCGAGGCGGACAAGTCGTTGAACCTTGAGAAGGTCATTGTGCCGCTGGCGAAGCTGATCGTGCCGCTGAAGAGTGAAATGGCCACCTTGGGCTCGTTCCTACGCCGAGTACGCCAAACTCAAGGACGCATGGCGACACCGCGCAAAGTGCGCGAGTTTTGGGATGGACTGCATCTAGCCCATCGCGTAGTGACCATGTTGGCGACACACGAGCTCACCACACCGGTTCCGGAATCCGACCTCCTGGACGTCTTCCTCTCGGGCTTATCCGCGGAGGTACGGAAGGAGGCGTTCGAGATTGCCGAGCGGAAGGGGACCCCCTTGATCCTCCTCGACCGCGCCCTTCCAGCCAGTCGACGCCTAGCGCTGGAATACGCCATTGAGGCGGAGTTGCATTTGAACAATGCGACGAGTAGGAGAGCGCCAGTGCAGCTACTGGCAGCGGTGGAGGTCTCGGAGGAGCTACTAGCTCTAGCCGAAGATCGTCCCGCGGGTGCAACTCCTACTGGGCAACGTCTGGGCTCCCCGGAGTACACTGGTTGCAGGTTGTGCCAAAGCAAAGAGCACTATGCTCGAGAGTGCCCACAGGCTGCTCTTCGTAAGAAGGAGTGGGCCAAAGCACTTCTGGCTGAAACTTTGGACATGGTCATGCACGAAGTGGAAATGGATGAATACTGCGACGTGCTCAACGCGGTGTTGCCAAAGGAACTAATGGATTTTGCCGCGGAGGACTCCCTCGAGCTCGGAGTACCCTCCAAGTCCCAATGAGCTCGGGCTGTGGAACCCCACATCCCCGCGACGAGCCCCCCTCCTACCTCTCGGAGCAGCAGTTGCGGGAGAAGTGGAGAAGAGCCCGTCGACGTCAAAGGCGGAGTGCTCCTTGCACAGGATACCTAGACTCCGATGAGCTCAACATGCTACCCTCGCGGGCGATGACTAGCCCTCCTCCCGCGCCGGAGCGTCAAGTGGTCGAAGCTCGCCTTCGCAAGGAAGCCAAGTCTCCAGTGTGTACGAGCGAGGACCTCTCAGACGACTCCCAGCACGTTGAGAAGCGGCACCGACGTACCCTGAAGGTGACCGAGAGCTACCGCGTGCACTTGGAGCCAACGGGCCAACCATTGCAAGGTTGGCAATTTCGAGCTGTCCGAGGGCAAGGGACGAGTGCTTTACGCTCCAAAGTGGGCACACGGGGCTTGAGGTCCTCCATCAAGGCTCTGGAAACGGACCTTGCACCGCCCCGTACACCTCCGCGGAGCACGAGCCCACCGCTTTGGAGAGCCGGACATCGACGCAGCAGCCGAGGACCCACGCGGTCACCAACGCACAGCGCGGTTACCGCCAACA
Source organism: Cymbomonas tetramitiformis (assembly GCA_001247695.2). NCBI lineage: Eukaryota > Viridiplantae > Chlorophyta > Pyramimonadophyceae > Pyramimonadales > Pyramimonadaceae > Cymbomonas > Cymbomonas tetramitiformis. The sequence goes on from LGRX02008608.1 coordinate 20,590, forward strand.
AGCGAGAAGCTCGAGCTCGATCACCCTTACCCGCAGCCCTTAACAAACTTAAAAGGCTGCAAGAATACCGACGACGACGTCAAGACATCCAGCTTGGGCGTCGACCTCGTACGCCCTCACCTAACGACAGCACGACTGTCGAGGCAACCTCAACCGCACGGAGTGACCGCCCCCGACCATGGCTGTCACCGACCCATGCAGCTCGAGCTGAAGGAGCACCAAGGAGGAGGTGGCTCAGTGGGCTGGAGAAGGTTCGCCAACGAGAGAAGCTTAAGCGGGATTATGCCAGTGGCCTCCCATATTTGGAGCGGGACTCTCCTATGGACGAAGAGCTACTGCACATCTTAGCCAAGGAACAAGCGCAAGAGGAAGTAGAAGACGGACTCCTCCAGTACGCAAGTGACTTGGCGACGAATGATATGGCGCGAGCAGCGAAGGACAAGGTCATCCAAGTGGCCTTGTACCCACCTGATCACCCACCCAGGGACCTGGTGCAGACAGCCACCGCTCAAGGGCTCTTGGCCGATGCAGGCACCTACGAGTTACCATGGGACTCTGACATGGACGACCCTCCTGACCTAGGCGACCCTCATGCCAAGGACGACCCCTTCGTATGCCAGCTCAACAGCATCATCGACAGTGGGGACATGAGCCCTGGCTGGAGTGATCTCTTGGCGGCTGTATCAACATCGCGAGCGCCACCTCGACAGATCAACAATTCCAAGGCCCCCACCTTGTTGTTGTTCTGGGCGTACGTGAACGGTCGTCGCGTAAAGGTGCTGGTGGACAGTGGGTGCTCCACCAACATTATCTCGGACAAGACTGTACGCAGCATTCCCTCCCTGACGCCTCGACCTCACGAAAACCCCATGCGAGTGCGAGTAGCTGACGGCGCGTCGTACGATGTCAACACGTGCGTCCGTCCTCGACTGCAAGCAGAGACCACCAAGGGGTTGTACGTCAAGCAATTGGAGCTCAGAGTGATGCCCATTGATCTTTGCGTGGATATTATCCTTGGAGGACCTTGGCTAGCCTCCCACTCCCCAGTCACCCTGGGATTACTCCCGATGGGGTTCCATCCGGTTTGGTTCTGGAAGCAAGAGAGTGGTCATTACAGGCTGCTCTCCGGGAACGCCAGACCCCTCAAGACCCAAGGATAAGGCCATGGCGCTGGTACAAGGAGTCTTGTTGGACCCCAAAAGGGTACGCAAGGACCTTCGAGCCCTCCAATCTAAGGATGAGTGTGCCTTCGTGGTGTACCTAGCACCCGACGGCACCTTCGGGGCGGTCGCCTGTAACGAAGAGACCGACGCCGAGACCAACGCCAAGCCCATGGACGCTTCGTCCGAGCGTCGCGCCACGCCTAGCTCTGAGCAGCAAGACGCCCAAGTCGCGGGCGCCATGGACTCCTCCCAAGCGGATCTGGGTGAGACGGACGCGCCTGCGCTGATGTCCGCGTCAGACACTGACTCCGAAGCCGAGGACGCTCTACTCCTCCGGGAATCTGTGCGGCCCAGCCCAGGCACCAGTGACGAGGACCACTTGGATAAGGTGTACGCAACAGTGGAGTCCACCCGCCCACAAAACTTTGACGTGGTCGCGCTGGAGGGTGCTGTTGGCCCCCCGGCGGACAATGCGCCATCCAACAACCTACATCTGGGGTTCTTCCAGAGCAAGCGCGAAGCTTTGGGAGCATTTGCTTTATTACCTGAGCACGTACGTGCCCAAGCAATCGACGACCACGCGCAAGGGAAACCACCCACCTGGCATGCCGAAGCCGCAGCCGCGCTGGAGCAGGGAAGGCGCTTACTCCGCGAACGTCGGCCGCGACGCAAGCGTGTGCGCTGGAGCGACGAGAAGCCCCATACTGAAGGTTTATCTCAAGAGCAGGCCGCTCCAGTGGCCGAGGAACCACCGTCACCGCCGCCCAAGCCCCATGCCATGGAAGCGGAGGAGCCGGACGAGATTGACGAGACAGTGTCCCCGGAGATATGGCAACAGCTGCGCGACCTTGAGGAGGAGTTCAGGGACGTCATATGTACGGAGCTGCCTGACTCCGTCCAAAGCCGCGACTACAAGAACAACATTCGCTTGCGATCCGACTGGAGTGGGCAGCCGCTACATCGGCGTAACTACAAGTTGTCGCAAGAGGAGCTTCGGCAACTTCGTGCACAACTTGACGAGCTGTTGGCCAAGGGGTACATCCGTCCATCGGCGTCTCCCTGGGGTTGTCCGGTACTTATGGTGCCGAAGCCGAGCAACCCTAAGGAGTTGCGCTTGGTTATCGACTACAGGTCGATAAATGAGATCACGGTCAAGGACAAGTACCCTCTTCCTGACGTACAAACCCTCCTCGATGACCTACAAGGAGCAACCGTCTTCTCCACTGCAGACGCCTTGTGGGGATTCTGGCAAGTTCCCATGGAACAGGAGGACATCGAGAAGACAGCCATGACCACCCACTTCGGAGCTTATGAGTGGCTGGTCATGCCTATGGGACTGAGCAACTCACCAAGCACGTGGCAAAGAATGATGACGCAGTACCTCGGACACCTACCCTTCTGCAGAGTGTTCGTGGACGACATCATGATTTTCAGTGACACACCTGAGCAGCATGTCGGCCATGTACGAGCTGTATTAGCTGCCTGTCGCCAGCACAAAGTATACCTCAAGCGAAGCAAGTTGAAGTTGTGCATGCGAGCAGTACGCTTCCTTGGCCACGTGTGCAGTAAGGAAGGTTGTCGCCCCCAACGCGACAAAGTTGCCTCGGTTCGCGACTGGCCGGAGCTCGAGACTGTCACCCACGTGCGCCAATTCCTTGGAATGTGCGGCTTTTACCGGCGGTACATCCAGTCCTTCGCTCACATTGCCCACCCTCTCACTCGCCTCACGAAGATGGGAGTGCCATGGACTTGGGGCAAGGAGGAGAAAGAAGCCTTCCAACGATTGAAGTCAGCATTGATTTCAGCACCAATCCTCGCCCTACCGGACCAGCGCTCAGCAGCCGATGGGTCTCGCCCATTTTGCGTGCAGACCGACGCGAGTGCGGTCGCACTAGGAGGCGTGCTGATGCAAGACCTGGGACGAGGTCTTCAGCCGTTGGCCTTCGAGAGCAGGCAATTCTCCTCGGCCGAGCAGAACTACCACGCTGGGGAGCGGGAGTTGTGCGCCATCCACCACTGCACCACAGTGACGTGGAGGCATTACCTTATATTCACCGACTTCAAACTCATGGGTGACCACAAACCCTTGCAATGGCTCTTCGCGCCGGCTCGGGAGCTGAGTCGACGCCAGGCACGCTGGTATGAAGACTTGGTGGAAGTGGGCGTGCACCAAATGGAGCACGTGCCTGGCCGATGCCTAGTAGTTCCGGACGCCCAATCCAGACGACCAGACTACAAGCAGTCATCCGCCAGGGAGGGGCTCAAGGAGAAGGGCGTGGTCGACCGGGACACAGACGAGCCTCGTCAGAGTGTGCCAAGGGAGTCGGCTGAGAGCTCAACCCCCGCCGATCCCACCTCAGTATTCGGTGCAATCGACGAGGACGACACCGACGAAGAGCCGTCCGAGGAGCCCGCTAAAGTCAAGACCCTTGAAGACCCCATCTCGGTGCTCGACTCCACGTTTGATTACTCCGACTCTGAAGACGAGTCTGTACCTCCGGTCAGCCCCCCGATGGTCGTTGGGGAGCTCACTCATCTGAATGGGCTCACCTGGGTGGAAACCCCCGACCTGTGGGAAGACGCAGCTGAGACGTTGCACACCGCGGAGCGCGCCTTGCATGAAGCCACCCTTGCGGGCGTCACTACTCGCTCTCGCTCGCAACCGGAGCAAGCCCCCTCTCCAGCCCCCTCAACTCCCCTTAGTCCTTCCCCTCCCAGCAAACAAAGTTCCCCTCCCGCGTCAAGCTCCCACTACGATAACGTGGTAGACCGGCAGGACTGGAAACTGGTAAAGGAGAAGTTCGAAGAGATCTCAGCGCAGTACGGCCCGTTCGACGTGGACGCGTGTTGTGACTCCATGGGCGTCAACCGCCAGGTGGACACCTATTGGACGGAGTGCCTCAAGCAGCAATGGCGGGGAAAGCACGTCTGGTGCAACCCCCCCTACACCAAGGATAGCAACCTCATTGAGAGGATCCTACGCCACTTTATGGCTGAGTGGCGCGCCGACCCAGAAAACACGTCGGCGATGTTCCTACTGCCGGACTATGACGCGTCCTGGCGCACCCTTATCCAGCCCAAGTACGGCCTGCACGTGGTCAAGGTGTTCGACCTCAAGGATGCCAAGGGTCACCCTACATGCTTGTTTGAGTCACCAGATGGAGGCCGACCAGCGCTGCGGTGGCCCGTGCTGCTGGTGTGGGCGCCAGCGGCCAGCCGGACTCGGCCTCGAGCGAAGAGTGCCCGTGCGCCCGCCGCTCAAGGTGCAAGCGAGCCTATGGTCACGTCAGGGCCAGCGGCCAAGGCACGCGCAACCAAAGGACCACTGAAGGCATGCCAGTTCGTGAAAGCACTACGCGCGGAGTACGAACGTAGCCCTTACCTCACGATGTTAAAGGAAGAGCTTTTAGCCGCCCCGCACCAGCGTACGGACACCTTCCGTATGGTTGACGACATGATCTGGCGCATCGCGGAGGGACGCTACCAGCTGGTGTTGTCGTCCGACTCTCCTCTTCGGGAGATAGTCATGCGTGAAGCGCACGAGTCTCCCGCGGCGGGACACACCGGGCGAGATAAGACTCTTGCTCGGATAGTGCGGCGGTTCTGGTGGCCCCGCATGAACAAAGACGTCACCGACTGGACCCGCTCGTGCTTGATATGCCAGCAGACCCGCCCGAGGAACAGCTATCCGGATGGCCAGCTGAACCCCCTCCAGGTCCCGGTCAGGCTGTGGCAGGTGGTGAGCATTGACTTCGTCACAGGTCTGCCGCGCACGGAGCGGGGCTACGACGCCTTCGCCACGTTCACGGACAAGTTGTCCAAGATGGTGCACGTGGTCCCCATGCTGTACTCTGACAGTTCCGCTGAGCAAGTGGCACGAATGTACTTCGACCATGTTTGGCGACTGCACGGTGCTCCCATGAAGATCGTTTGTGACAGGGACTCTCGCTTCCGTGACGCCTTTCATATGGAGTTGCATCGCCTTATGGGGGTGCAGGTGGCCTCCACTACGCCGTACCATCCACAAGGGGACGACGGTCAAGCGGAGCACACAAACCACACGGTGGAGCGCATGTTGCGCGCCTACGTTGACGCAAACCAGACAAACTGGGATTTGTGGTGCACCCCGGTGGAGTACGCCATTAACGACTCCAGGTCCGCGGTTATTGGATTCACACCCTTCGAGCTTTGCTATGGGCATGCCCCAGCGTCGCAGCTCGACTTCTTCGTAGAGGCTGCGTTGGCCTCTCGTAGGGGCCGCGCCAAGGGGGGGAGAGGGGACGTCGTGAAGAAAGGCACGGCCCACGAGACCGCCCGGCAGTTTGTTCAGCAGTTGCAGACTGCTCGCGATAGGTTGCTGGTAGCTCAGCAGCAGCAGGTGGCCCAGTATGATGCTCGCCATCGCGCTCGCCGGTACGCAATAGGTGACATGGTGTGGGTGGACGCCACGCATCTCACCCAGCCCGGGGATCGGGGCCTACACAAGAAGTTGCTGAAGAAGCGCTTGGGCCCGATGGAGGTGCTGGAGGCCTTCCACAGCGATCGGCAGATGGAGCTCGCCCCCGAGGACCGAGGGGCCCCCGCGGCTTACCGCCTGAAGCTACCACCACAGTGGAAGGTGCACGACGTCTTCACCGTGGATAGACTCACCCCAGTGGAGTCGGGCCAGGACAAGTTCGCGGACAGGAGTGCGGAGATTCCGCCTCCCCCTGTGGACGTGAGCGGTCGTAAGGAGATGGCGGTGGAGTGCATTGAGAGGTCACGCACGAGGAGACGTAGCGGGCGGACATGGACGGAGTACATGGTCAAATGGGTAGGTATGCCGCGCTCCGAGAATGAATGGAAAACTCGCGAGGACCTCGAGTTCGATGGAGTTGGCCGAAAAGGGATACCTAACCGCGCTCTTCAGGAGTTCGAGAAGGTCGAGGCCAAGAGGCAAGAACGTGAAAAGAGTAGAGTCACTCGCAAACGCGAGTCAGCAGGAGCGATATGGTTGACGGATCCTGAAGAGTTACAGGCGGACGGAATGGCGTGGATCCCGGAAGAACGAGCCGACGACGAGGTGGGCACATTCGCGACGGTGGCATCCACTAGTTTCATGCCATCTCAAGGACCTGGTCGAGGAGCGGCATGCCTACAGCCGTCTCGACGCCCAATACGGATCTTGGTGTTGTTTTGTGGCACAGGCTCCGTCGAACGGCAGTTCAGCAAGCAGTTTCCTGGGTGTGAGGTAGTCTCGGTGGACATCCAGAACCGATGGAAGCCCACTCACTGCGAAAACGTCCTGCACTGGGACTATCGGCAGTTCTCGCCCAAGCACTTTGACGTCATTTGGGCGAGCCCCCCATGCACGGAGTATAGCCAAGCCAAAACGGTAGGGATACGAAACTTGCGTGGTGCTGACAGACAAGTGCGGAGAACGTTGGAGATCATCAAGTACCTCCAGCCGAGCTTCTACTTCATTGAGAACCCGCGTGGCCGAGCTCCCCATGGGTTACACACTCGCCGATGCATGCAAGGGTTGCCACCTCCGCATCTGGCTACGTATTGTAAGTATGGTATGCCCTACAAGAAACCCACCCACTTCTGGACCAACGCGCCTATCGCCACCCTGAAGTCTTGCGACCCCGAAAACCCCTGCGACTTCAAACGCCGTTATGGGCGGCACGAGAAGATGGCGCAGAGCGGCTCCGCCAGCAGAGAGTCGGGCGACCCTAGACCAGGCATGGGAGCTGGATGGCACGTGTATGGCATCCCCGCAGCCTTGCTTAAACAATTATTCAGCTCTCTACCAGTGGAACAACCCGTGGGGGCAATCGCAGCGGTGTGTGAATACCTAGCGGAGCTGCTTTGGAGAGATGAAAATGAGACAGATCTCAACGACGAAAGAGTTTGCGCTAATCCGGAAGAAGCTGACGAGGAGCCGGTGACCTTGATGCCGGAGTACAGCCCTACGCCGCCACCAGTGATGTCCGACGACAGCGAGTGGGACACCATGGGCTCCGAATCAGCCTAACGACTGTGCATCTAAGCACAAGCGAGGACGCTTCCCACCTGAAGGGGGGGGGGAGTTGTGCTAGGACAACACACGGTGTCATGCGCGGATGACTCAGCAATGTCATACATGCCAGAAGTGTCATACGCGCCTTACAGCATTAGCGCCCGAGACCCCTGTTGAGGAAGAGACCCCCTTATATGGGAGTACACAGTACCACTGTACTGTGTAATAATGTGACATGTAGAATACTGGCACATCATACTGCATGATAATGTAGTACAAGCATATGATAGGTTGATGAGACTTGGCCATGCTGACTAGGATTACCTCAGAGAGCTGAGTGAATAAGTAATGGCCAAGGCCAAAGAAACAGTTGAGATTTCTAGAGTAAAAACAGCCGCATGGCAAAAGTCAAATATAATACCTAATTCTTACATGCAAATATATGTAGTAAGTCTAGACATAGCAGTCCTATGTCTAAAGAGCTGACCTAGCAGTACCTAGGCAGTTAGTCATTATATGCAGTCCATATAAGACTCCCATCAGTAGTTACAGTGCCCTGTGAGGAGCAGTCCTCCCACAAGTCGAGCACCACGCGTCCTCAAATCCGCAAGCTCACCGGGCGCACCGGAGCCATCGCCGGTCTTCTCCATGAAATGCGTGCCGTGAGAATACCGGTGTGCGGACGCCGTGGCGGTGCCCGCCCGCACGTGCTCGGCGTAGCATTCACGCACCCATTGCTGAATCGTGAGGAGGTCATGAGCGGCTCGTTGATCGTGGAGAAGTAACCGGGACACCACCGGCTGGTAGAAGGTGGTGTCGAGCGCCTTGATGAACATCGCCTTCACGTCCTCGTCCAGGAGCGTGGCCCGCGCCCTCGCAGCCTTCAGAGCGGCGTTGAAGTCTCCGATTTTGTCATGCGGGTCCACGCCCGCAGAGATGCGGAGGCCCAACATGTCCGCCTGACCCTGAAAGGGGTCACCCGCTGGGATCATCCGGCGGGCGAATTCGAGAAGGACGCGCTTGCCGTCAGCCGGGAAGCTGGAGTGGGACGAATCCATCCAGTCCGCCGCGGGCGACATGGGGTCGACCATCAGCTCGAGCGTGGAGTACAACAAATTGTTGGCCTCCACGCGGATGGCCAGGGTCGCGTCGTCGAGCACGAAAAGCGGCGCAAACCCAAGGTCCTCGATCACGAAGGCCGTCTGCAGTGCAGAGACCATCTTCGCGAAGAGTGCCGACGCGTGGGACTCCGTCCCGGAAAATCTGCCATCCTTGTTCTCGAACAACTTCTGACGGACGAACTTGGCGATCTTCATGTCAAAGTGCTCCCTCTGGAGGGTACGCACTGAAGCCAGAAACGCAGCCCCCGCCGAATTAGCAGCCGGCTGAGCTGCCGGCGGCGTCGCTTAAGTGTTCGCATGTCTGGCAGCAACGGAATCAAAAATTGTGGACAACGCACGCCGGCGATTCGTCATGCTAGCGGTGGATCTAGTGGAAGCGACCATGATGAGATAGACTGGAGGGACGGAGTGAGGCAATGTGATGTCAGGGATATGACCGATGACATATGTGTCATACCTGTCATACCATGTCATGTCATGTCATATGTCATAATGACATACAGTCGTCGAGTATTGTCAGTGCGGTCGACTATGACATGTACAGTCATGATGTCTGCCATCCACCTATGGTGAGTGACATCTGTCATCGAGAGGCCAAGTATATGCCATCGAGATGGCGAAGCAAGACAAGTTCTTGAAGTACCGAAGGGTCCTGATAAGACGCGTCTTCGCTTCTAGCATGCACTGAACAGCATGCGAGCATCAAAGGCTATATCGACCAGCCGATGCGGGATGTTCACCCAGTGCTCTCGGGTTCACAACCCGATGGCGGTAACGCATGAGATGCGTGAGGGCACTGGAAGTATATGAGGAGCATTGGGCTCAAGCAAGCACTTCTGGTCACCAGACTGTTGCACTCATAACCCACCATAATATTACTTTTGGCTGTTACTGTTCAATAACAGCAGCGTCAACATAGCGTTCGCATAGCGAACCGTGCCATTGGTATCCTCCGCTCAGGCGAAGAACGAGAACTCAAGTGCAGTAGACTTGACACACATACGTATATTGATTTGTATACAGCGCGACCGAGTTCGCATACATACCGTCGAATATCTGCACATACACGACAGCTTTCGCTTCATACATCGTCAGCGATCAGCGGAGTTGTGCAATAAAATTATCGGCGCGACATAAATCGCATTCAGCATATACTGCGACGAGGTGTGCGCACGAGATATATATGCTGTCAATAATCGTAGGGTATGGTACGATGTGCGAGAATTAAGCGCGCATATGAAACATGAGCGTCAGCGCACATAATTTCATCAACCGCGACAGAGATGCACATAATCGCATCATCAGCGACATCGACATTCGCAATTGTACCACGCGACCCGTACAGTATACATGAAGATGTGCGATGATTGTAATTCGTACCGTACGACGCAGATGTGCGATGATCATATTTCATACCGTGCGACGCAGATGTGCGATGATCATATTTCGTACCGTGCGACGCAGATGTGCGATGATTATAGCTTGTACAGTGCGACGCGTGCATCAGTATGCAGATTGACTGCGGCACACACAATTCGTATCACGCGCATACATAGTGTGTAAAATCTCGGTGTTCGTACAATATCGCACCAAGTGGGCGCATACAGCGACAGATCGACGCATGATAAAATGGGGCCCAACAATACACACACACATGCTGCGCAGAGATAGTGTGTGCGACACCATCATCGGTACACACACACATGCTGCGCAGAGATAGTGTGTGCGACACCATCATCGGTACACACACACACATGCTGCGCAGAGATAGTGTGTGCGATACCATCATCGATATACACACACACATGCTGTACAGAGATCGAGCGTGCGATATCGTCATCGTCATACACACGAATGTTGTGATTGAGAATGAGTGGTCATTGTTATCATACTTGTCATTACTATCACATATCACTATCACATGGCATACTGTAATTGTGTGCAAGAGATATACATATATAATCCAATATACATACATATGCATAAATACGTTGCTACTACTCTGCTTGGTATACATACATCCATGCATTATTGCTTGACATGCACACATACAGCCTGATCACGATAGCGGCTGTGCATACTGTCATACATATTTATTACTGTGGCATATTGCTAGAACTTGCAAGTCCAATGTTATATTGAAACCCCAAGTAGTATAAGATTCCAGTCTTGATTGTTAAGACGAGAATTAGTACAGTTGTTCCATGACGGAGGATTTGGGATCGGACATCTGTTCTCCTGTTAATCAAGTTGGATACTCATCGGAGCTACTTGTGAAAATTTATCATTTAAATCATCATTCATTATGATGATATGTACAAGATTACAACAGTATACTAATATATATTGATATACATCATACTGGTGATATGTTGTCCATTGGTATACAGACAAACCTGTATGATTAATTTATATCAATTTACTTCACCGTACTCAATCAGTAAGTACATATACAATATATAGTTACTGTGTATACCATCTGATGGGATCACATCAGAGTATACCATCACTATAAAACTATATGTAACAGTACTCACACTAATATTTATGTTAATACATGTTGTAGATATACTGACATTACACTGAGTCAGTAAGTGTACATGATCAATGTATAATATCAATATCTCATGTATAATGCATAGATACCATTCCACAAATACATGCGTGCGTGTGGAATGTCAGTGATGGCGATAGATATGGGAGCAGGATCAAACCACATGCTTTAGGGCTGGATGGAGAATATCTCCAGACCCGAAGGCAATATACGGTGTTCATAAAACAGCTGGTCACTGTTGAGCACTGTCCATGCCCCTTTCATATATCGCTGGAGCGACACCATCATCTACTATGCATTTTGACAGTTGATTCAGAACCTGATCACTTCAATGCATATCTCAGTAAATCTCACAGATCAAAACTCATCTTGACATTGATGTAGCTGATAGAGAATATTAAACAGACACTGCTCTGGTTATTCAAGCATTGTTCTGATTTACTTAGTAACTGGAGGTATCATTTTGATAACCTTCCAGTGCACTGCCATATGCCTAAGTAAATGATAAATTATCTGACATATCACTTAAGTGACTACAAGTCACTATTGATAAATCTATATAGATTAGGGTTTGGTCTATAGTATCATGGTGCTGAGATTCAGTAGTTCGGTACCACGTATGACGTATGACAGTGACAGTGACAATACAGTGACTTCCTACCTGTACTCAGTAGTTCGACTTCGGTAGCTTAGACTGTGACACACGATATGATTGCCTAGTGACGGCCTCAGAGCTTAGATAGCCTGAGAGTCGTGTATTCATTTCTATCTTTTGATATACCCGATTGCCTCGCTCAAACCCTACGGCGTTCAGCGTTTTCACTGTGTCACTAGGACATTCTAGTAGGCTATAGGCCCACCACTTGCCTAAAGTGGTTTTGATTCAAAGCCACTAAATGGCTGGCTAAAGCTGTAGAGGGGCGAGCGTGGCTGAGTAGGTAGAATGTTGCGGGGTGCCGCGTTTTCGCGGCACAACTGACTGCGTGGATGGTGAGGTGAGCGCGACGAGTGGCGGAGGGAAGTATGGAGGAGATGGGCATTGGAGGGCAAACCGTCATAGAGATATCGGGGGCCAGTCACCGTTAATTATAAGGGGTCTACGGCCACCCCAGGGCCCAAGGGGGGTCGACTGGACCTCCACAGGGCTTAGTAGATAAGTTATGATGATTTCCTACCGGGGATGCCGATTTTGAAGTTGGGTCGATATCTCTATGACGGTCGAGTTTTCCCCGAAAATCGATACCGTTTTTGACTTACGGTAATCACTCACCAATAAGAAATAATAGCAATAAGAAACCAGCCAGCGTTTGGGGTCACAACTTGACGAAATTTGCTGGCTAGTTTTAATTTCTTAAGAAATCGCTGAAAGGGGCTGGCTGGTTTGAATCATAGTGAAAGCTAGTTAAGAAATTTTGGCTGGATTATTTGGTGGGTTTACTCGATTTATTGCCCCTGGCCCATATTTTTCCTAAATTCACCTATATATTTTTTTGAAAATTTTCCAGGAAGCACCTATATTTTCCCTCCCATTTTGAGAAGGCACCTATATTTTTCCTAAGTTTTCACATTTGTAACGCGAGGTCACGATTGCGTCCCGCGCAGTGTCGGTACAGACAGTCTGGCCACTTTTAGTCTTCACGAAGCGCGTGAAACCGTGTTCGAATAGGCGAGATGGTTTTCGCTTGCCAGCGATAGCGCGAGACACCGGGATCGCTAGTGGTCGCTGACTTGGAAGAGGAGTAGGAGCGGGTTCATGTGCTCCTTGGTGCGATGCGCCGGATAGGGACGTGTCCGTACTGCCGATAACCTCAAGAATTTCTTCGACTTCTGTTTCACACTCCTTTGGATTCGCTTCAGACGGTGCCTCCCTATTCAGCGCTTTCGCTTTAATTCTGTTCAGAATGATGTTTTTAAGGTCCTCAAAGTCCGACTGACTTATGAGGCCTTCGTCAACATCCTTCTTTAGCTCTCTTATCTGCTCACGGCTAGCAGGATCCATACTAAAATTTTACTATTGTGGCCGTCGCTGAGTGCCGATTTCATGATCGCTGGCTGCCTCCTCGTTAAGTAATAAGAATAAGAAATTGGCTGGCTGAGCTACGAAATCGGATTTCTTATTCTTAGCAATTTCATAGGTCGCTGGCGCTGGGGGGGGTCACAACTTGACGAAATTCGGGCTGACCCCAAATTTAGGACTTTCTTATTGGTGAGTGATTACTGTTAAGTGGAGCACCGGCGCGATGAAACCCTAACAAGAAGGGCAAGCCCCCTTCAAGGAAGGGGCCAAATCTGAAATAAATTCAAAATCTGCCCCGATGCCCACGAAACTCGGCAACACGGCCGGGATTGGCGAAGTAAAAATACCCTCCAAAGGAAAATGTCCGAGCCCAAATGCTCCGTAAGTAATAAGCGTCCAAAAACGGCCAAGTCACCCGCAAGATTCTAAAATCCGCTCAATATACACAAACAAGCGGCAAGCGTGGCGAATTAAGGTAAAATGATACGGGTAAAGATGCATAGAGTTGCGAGGAAAAATGCGGAGCGGCGGGGGTGGGCGGAAAGTAGGAGTGGGAGGTCGAGGTCCTTGCGCTTGACGATGTCCGATGTCATGGCCCGTTTAACGTGTCGCGATTCACTTGGTACCAAACTCTGCGCAATGCTGCATACAATCGGGGGCCCCAGCGCTCTCTGACCCATCTCCTCCATATGAAGATTGCCATGACTACCGTGGATTCTTCGGATGGATTTACCACACCGGTCCCGGCTGGGATCGACACGCGGAGGGCACTTCCCTTCAGCGACGGCCCTGAGGAGCATGTCCCCCCTACTACACCTGTGAAGAATCGCCCGCTTGTGGGGAGACCCACGGCCTGCGTCGCCTGGCAACGGCCCGGCAGATCACGAGCCATGCACGGCGCCCATCATCCGGAGACACCGTAGCTGACTCCTCAATGAGCCGAAGGCAGGACCCCCGCACCAATGACGTAAGAATCCGGCGGTAAAGGATCCGAGTAGCCTCAGGGAGAACACAGGTAGTAAGATCGGTCGGATGAAATACCGTGGCGAACTGAAGGTTGAAGTCAGTCAGTTGAGTTTTTACCGCTTGAGTGAAGCGGTCCAAGGCGACCTCACGAGGCACTTGGCCCTTGATCTTGTCGATGTCGAATACCCACTCCGAGGCCTTGATGTGGGTGGGCCGACACGGGTCACGCACTTGCTGAATGATGCTAGCGCGGTGACATGGCTATTTGTTCGAGACCGCACCGGCGATCGAGCTGCTGGAGGATGTAGACCCCGAGCCCTATTAAGGGATTCATGCAGCACCACACCGCTATCCGGTCCGAGCTCAGACCTGGTATAGATCCTGACGATGTGTGGGGTGTGGGGTTCGCCTTGGACCTCCTCACCCTTCGCATGTGCCCTGTATATTATAAGGATCTTCTGCAGGAGTGGAGTTCAAAGACGGCCGAGGGCAGGGAGAAGCGGGCTCTCGGCATTCAACAGTACACGTTGGCCGTGAAGGCCTTTCACCAGCAGCGGACAGAGGAGAAGAAGCTGCTTAAAGAGAAGAAGAAAAAGGATGGGGTCTCCGCGTTGGCGGCCTCACTCCTCTCTGGGGAGTCCCCTTCTGCCGCCCTTATGGCCCGTGCGGGCATCCCGCAGGCTCGTATTGTGGGTGGCCGCAGGCGTGACGAGTCCAGACACCCGCCGCAGACTCGGGATGCTCAGCCGCAGGCGTCCGGGCAGGGTGCTCACCGGTCTGGGGGCGACAGGGGTACGGCTCCCCGCGCCAGACCGGGCCGCGGCGGGAAGAATCGATAGCAAAACATGAAGCGGCACAGGAAGGGCTCTCACCCTTCCCCTCATGCGTCATGCCCCTCCGCCGCGGACTCAGAGGCAGCAGCAGCCTGCCTCCGGTGGTTCACCGACTGCCTTGAGGGTGACCCGGGATGCACAGGGCCGCCACACGGTCCAGTGTTGGGACTGCGGCGGCCCTCACTTCCGCCGTGATTGCCCTGGAGGGGTACAGAGTGCGCACATGGCGGGATTTCACCCCGAGGGCGCACCGATTGTAGACATCCTGGCAGAGCTGGATGAGGCTTTCCTCGATCCGGAGGAGGAGGTTTATGAGACTTGCGTGTACGACTTACTCATTGGAGCTCGGGGAGGCACCGCTTGACCTCCCCGCGGCCCAGGCGGCTGCCGTGGTGCCGCACTCTGCCGTTGACAGTGGGGAGCCGTGGACTGAGTCGGAGTGGGCTATCTGGGATTCATGTGCCAGCTCGGAGGAGCAGTACTACGACGCTGTCAACCGTTTCAACTCGTACCAGGACCCTGGCGATGGGGACTGCCCCGACGGTGAGGAGACACCTGCTCAGCTCCACATTGCTGTGCGCCAGCCTCCGGACCCAGCCATGTCCCTGCAGCACTTCAGTGTTGAGCCGCAGCAGCCAGCGGTGCCGGCAGCCGACGTACAAATCACAACTACCAACACCGAATTCCCTGGGGTTGTACAGCTGGTGAGCACGGCACCGCTATCCCGGCCCAGGGGTCCGGGTGGCCCGGGCCGCAGGCCCTATGGGGCTGGTCACTTCCTATACATGAGTTTGCTGTGCATTATTGCATTCTCTGGCACGGCAGATGCGGTGCAGTCTGGTGGTGCCTCCGGTGCTGTGCTGGAGGTGCACCCGCGGGCTCTAGCACTTTGGCATGCTATCATATGGGGTCTGGCTATCTCGGCTTGTCTTCCTGCCGTTGGTGCCAGGACTCCCGTACGCACCTGGAGGCGCCTTGTCAACCGGCAGTCTCCAGCGGGCGGGTCCCGGCCTCCAACAACCCGGCTTCCGGAGGGTGAGCCCCGTGCCTCTCGACACTCCTCGCCAGTCTGGGCTGCTGTTCTGGTTATTTGTAGCCTGGCCTTATGTACCTCGGCACTACTGTTTGGGTACTCCCTGGGTCTGCGGCAGTCAGTCAGGCAGTCAGTCAGTCAGTCAGTCAGTCAGTCAGCTTACCCCACCAGCAGGGGGGTCCGTCGGCCGTTCTGCTGGTCAGCTTTTCTCAGCTGATGGACTGGCTACCGGTGATACCGGCTTATGTCTGGTCTCTGGTTATGCTGTGGGTACTTATGCTTCTGTGGAGCTTGGTGTACTGCCTGGTCAGCTTGGGTCAGTTACGGTGGGCTACCCTTTGGTACCCGTTGGTTATACTGGTATGCTGGTCTATGGCAGTGCGGAGTCAGTTCGTTTGTATGTGCCCGACGAGGAGTGGGCTGCTTCTGGATTCAGTTCTCTGGCCAGTGCTGCTAGAAACTCAGCAGTGCACGAGGGGGAACGCTGCCGACGGTGAAACAACGAACCAAGATAAACTCAGATAATAGACATATATACTGAGTTTGTCACACAAGCTGATCACCGAAGATGACACACTGAATATGACACCTGACTGTACGAACTAGTCAGGGTGTCATTTCCTGCACACCACCTCATCTGAGGTGGACAGCTTGTGACGACACACCACCCTAGCTACTAGGCTTACAGTGTAAGATGCAAGATTGTTAAGCCTAGAAGCTAGAAAAGTCACAAGTGGTCGATGAGAGCTTAAGCAAAAAATATGATACTTGCTAAAGCTAGAGATCTCGCTAAAATAAAATCTGATCGGTCAAAATGCGTCCTTGCCAGCTAGTGGTGGGTGCTCCCACAGATCTCGCCTGTCGGCATGTGATGGAGAATGTAAAAAATAAGTCTGCCTGTCGGTTTAGCTTTTAATTCTGTTGCGAACTGAAAAGGCCTCTGCCAAAATGTGCTCGTCTTAATTTGAAAAGCTGCCCGCAAGTGGTGAGAAATAATACAACATTCTTCGGTCCAAAACTACAGCAAGTGGTGGAGAATTGCAAAAGGGAGCACCGCCTGTCTGTTTAAAGATTAATAAGACCCATCAGAGTAATCATCGGAAGCCGAGTTCTCAAAATATTCATACTCATCATAAAATCCAGCACCACCAGTGTCGAAAGATGCATGGGCTTCGGCCTCCCAGGCAGCCCACTCTTCAGCAGTGTACTCTTCGTAATGCTCTAAATTTTCGTTCTCAGGAATAGCATCTCTTACATAGGAAATAGTGCCAACTGAAAAATCATTCTGCGGTAAAAATGCATCCCCAACAGGGGGCTCTAAAACTCCGCCATAAGAGTCGCCCTGGAAACCTGTGTCCAGGGTTTCATCCTGTTCCAATCGATCGGACGAAAAATGCGGACGGAGCGGCCAAGTGGCCATCTTGCTCCTCCTCTACTTCCTCACAACTATCTGAATCATCGTAATACCCAGGGGGGTACTCCGATTCATCCTCCTCACTACTGTCATACTGCTCAAAATGCTGGTCCTCGATGTCCACAGAAGGAGGCCCAGGCATAGGGAGCGCGACCGTGAATGTAATGCACTTCACGACGCACAGGAGGGGCCTGTGCGCGCGCGCTTCTCACCCTAGGGATACTAGGTGAGGGTCTAGGGGAAGTAATCTGAGTGGAAACTGATTTATTTGCCAAAAGTACTGGCGAATCTCCGACGCCTGTCTCACAGAAAGAAACAGCGGAACCCGCAAAATCATCGGAAATAGCACCACCAACCTGTGTGCCCCCTGAAACAATGATCTCCAAAATGATCGGCGGGTCTGCGGTCCAACTGTGTGTAGAAATCTGCGGCGAGCGGAAATGCGCAATAGCCTCGCTCATAGAAGTGCACAAAGAGATCAACTGAGACCTCTTGAGAGTCGAGACTCTCGCAAAACCAGCGTCAATAGAATCCAAAAGAGCTAGGAGCTCTTCACTCGAAGAAATCTGAGAAGAATCCATAGAATATAACGAAAATAAGTGTGGAAACAACCCAAGAAAATCCGTAGAGCACCACTCCGTCTAATGTCCCTCGCAAACCGCGAGTTCAAAGCTTGAGCGAAGAATCTTAATCTGAGTGAGCCACAAGGCGTGGCCACACTCTCTCGAAATATATGAGGAAAATAAATAAAATTCTACGCTAAAATACACAACACGCAAGCGTGAAGTGGTCCCATAACCTGCTGGAAACAGCTGAACAGGCAGTGGGGACCCGCTGCCGACGGTGAAACAACGGATCACTAAGCTTGGGTAAAACACAAGATATACCCGAGCTGAGTGTCACAGGCTGACCACCGAAGATGACACACTGGGAATGACACTAGACTGTACGAACTAGTCGTAGTGCCAATTCCATCACACCACCTCATCTGAGGTGGGCCAGCTAGTGACACTCACCACCCTAGCTACTAGAGTGTACAGAGAAATGTCAAGATGTTAACTCTAGGGGGCTAGTCAAAGTCGCAGGTGCTGCTAAGCCTCGGAGATTGCTAGGACCAATCTGGTCTGCTAAGATTAATGCTTTACCAGCTAGTGGTGGGTGAACCCACAGTTCTCGCCTGTCTGCATGTGATGGAGAATGTAAAAAATAAGTCTGCCTGTCGGTTTAGCTTCTAACTTCTGCGAACTGCAAAGGTCTCCTGCCCATAAATCGTTCTTCTTAATCTTGAAAAGCTGCCCGCAAGTGGTGAGAAATAAAATAACATTCTTCTGTCCAAAACTACAGCAAGTGGTGGAGAAATGCCAAAAAGGAACACCGCCTGTCTGTTTAAAGAAATCAATAGTAGCCATCACCAGAATCGTAACCAGCATCTTCCTCGTAATAAGTGTCTTCATCATAAAAACCAGCACCACCAATTTCGTCGGAATCGTGGGCTCCTGCCCCCCAGGCAGCCCACTCCTCTGCGGTGTAGACATCCTCATCGTCCACAGTAGGCTCACCCTCAAAAGAAACTGCGCCAACATCAAACTCGCTCTGCGGTAAAAATTCTTCCCCAAGTGGGGGCTCCAAAACTCCGCCATAAGAATCCGGTTGGGAACCTGTGCCCAATACGAATTCCTGTTCCAATCGATCGGACGAAAATTGCGGAGCGGCCAAGTGGCCATCTTGCTCCTCTTCATTCCTCCTCACAACTGTCGCTAGAATCATCGAAATACCCAAGTGGGTACTTCGATTCATCCTCATCCTCACTAAGTAAATACTCCTCATAATTGCGATCCGGCCCAGAGCCCATATAGGCAGGCACAACTGGAGGCGCATGAACGTAATGAACTTCGGTTGCCACAGGAGGGGCCTGTGGCACCATCTCGCTTGCCCTAGTGGCACTAGGCAAGGGTCTAGTGGTGGAAATCTGAGTTGAAACTGATTGGGACGCCAAAATCGCCGGCGCATCGCCCACTCCTACTTCGCAAAACTCTCCGTTCGAAATGCCAAAACCAGCGGTCTCGGCCGAGACACCACCAACTTGTGGCTCACTAGCCACCAAGATGTTCAATACTACCGGAAAATTCTCGGTCGATACTGCCGAAATCTGAGCCGCTCCACGGAAATGCGAAATAGCCGCATGCATGGAAGTGCACAAGGAAATGAGCTGAGATCTTTTGAGAGTCGAGACTCTCGCAAAACCAGTGTCGATAGATTCCAAAAGAGCTAGGAGCTCTTCACTCTCCAAGATCTGCGATGAAGTCATAATCGAATAAAGAAACGAATACAAATCCAAATAGAGATCGCAAACGAAAATAGCCGAAGAGTACCACCCCGTCGAAATCACCCAAAGCCGTAAGCAGCCGCCTCCAGAAAATACGTAGAATCTGCTCTAAAGCGTCCCACAAGGCGTGGAGACGCTTAACCGAAAGATAGGGCGGAAATAAAATAAAATTCTACGCTAAAATACACAACACGCGAGCGTGAGAGGGACCATAACCTGCTGGAAACAGCTGAACAGGCAGTGGGGACCCGCTGCCGACGGTGAAACAACGGGTCAAGATAAACTCAGATAATAGACATATATATTGAGTTTGTCACACAAGCTGATCACCGAAGATGACACACTGAATATGACACCTGACTGTACGAACTAGTCACCGGGGTGTCATTTCCAGCAAGTGCTGTCCCTGCACCCGTCCGGGTTGACAGGGGCATCGTGTATGACTCTGGAGCCACATGTGTCATGTGCGGGGACCTGTCGGCCTGCACCGACGTGGACTACTCCCGTACGGTGGCCTTCACCATGGTCACGGCTGGGGCTCACAGGACGGATGCTACTGTGACGTTCCATCTGTATGGGGTCTGTATCCAGGACGGAGCCATCGACCACTTCGTTCTCCCAAACTCACACTATAAGGCCGGCTGCCGCACTCTCCTGTCTTCTCGGGTTATGCTATCCCTCGGCTTCGGATCACCTGACCTTGTGTCCCTCACGTACACCCACCTGCCTACTGGCCGTGTCTATCGGATCATTGACTCTGGCACAGACTATATGTGGGCGGAGGTCCCTGAGGGGGCCGCCAGTGCACTCACCCAGACTGTCTCACGTGTCCGCACCGGTGAGATCTGTGACTGGATGTGGGCCCGCTCAGAGTATGCCAAGTGGGCTTTCCTGAAGGGCTCGCCCGCTGCACTGGCCAAGACCGGGGAACACAACTTTGACATCTCCCTCTTCGGAGACGACCTCCCCCCCGGCGTGGGTAACAACCAGACCTGCCCAGTCAGGTATTCACTATCTGATTCCTGCTGGGGTCACCTCTGGGCCGGTGCCTATATATACGGCAACCCGCCCTTTGACAGACTCACCTGTGAGCGGATGCTCAAGAAGGCCAACCGAGACTTTGCAACCGACCCCGAGCACACGGTATTCCTCTTCCTGATCCCCCAGTCACACCTCAGTACCTTCAGGCAGCACCTTATTCACTGGGAGGTACTGCATGTGTATCCGGCTGGCACGATATGATTGCCTAGTGACGGCCTCAGAGCTTAGATAGCCTGAGAGTCGTGTATTTATTTCTATCTTTTGATATACCCGATTGCCTCGCTCAAACCCTACGGCGTTCAGCGTTTTCACTGTGTCACTAGGACATTCTAGTACATGGGTTTCGATCAGTAAAACCCCAAATAATGACCATGCACATATCTTCACAAAAACACCATGAAAAATATCAATTTCGATTTCATGTGTGCAAGTGAGATATATTACAGAGTTGTGGAAGGTGTATATATCACAGTATTATATATATATAAGCCAAAAATGGCAAAAATGGGTAAAAATGTTGTGCGGAAGATTTCAAAAATAAAATTTGAGTCCATTTTTTTTCGCGGAAATCCATTTTATACCTATTAAGGTACCCAGGAAAAATAATGCCACGCTCCATGTAACACCCTAAAAGTATTATTGTAATCTCGTGTAACACCCTAAAAGTATTGTGTGTAACACCTAGGGGTGTAACATACACCTCAGAGTTCACATAATAAACATTGACATATTGAGTGCAGTTTTACTTCTTTCCTTCAAAGAAAAATGCATACTACTCAATTTTGATATATATAAGTGTTACCGATACATTGTAACACCCTAAAGTCACTGCAGGCGATTAGGGTCACCGTAACCCACACAGCCTGAAATGCCACAAAATATTAGTGAAACACACTGTATTTGGCATTGTAGTCATGCTGAAATCAACACAATCATGACTAATAATTCGGGCTACAACCCAAGAGCTGTAGGGCAACATCCCAAGAACTGTATAGCTGCTTCCTATAAGGATTGCATGCTACTTGATGAGGTATTTAGGCACTTGACCACTGCCTATGATTATCACACTTCCTTGAGGGGGGAAGAAGGTGGAATCGTGTATACATACTTCACCTCATTATATAAATGTACAAACATGATGCATGTACAAATATATATATATATCACACACACACACATATCCAATTTTGAAGGTTTTTGTTGGTGTGGTGTTTGTTTTATAGATGGCTGTTCCAGCAATAGATGCAGATCCAGCCAATTGGTTCTTTGACATCATGGGTTCGTATGATGCTTACAGCAAATTTAAAGTACCAAAATGGTTGACTGGTTATGCTGATACAGAGACCCGATATGATAATATAGGGTACTTTGATGCCATCAGTAGAATCTAGAATGAAACCAGATATGAGCCGATATAGGGATCCAGAAACAGAGCCCGAGGAGCCAGAAGAGGAGTACACTAAAGATCATGCACCGCCTATCTTCACAGACCCAGATGATGGTCAGGTACACTCAGCACCAGTTCCAGCAGCACCCATACCTAAGGTGAAAATGAATCCACCAAAGGAATACAGGGTCGGACAGGATGCAGATGTATGGATGGAGACAGTGGATAGATATTTCCAGTTCACCTATCCAGGAGCAAAAGACAAGGATCTCATCACAGTTTTCCTTACCTTCCTCCAGAATAACGACAGACATTTCTTTCATGTCGTGGCAAAAACACCCAATGCCACGTATGAAGAAATCAGGACCACATTCCTCAGGCAGTTCGGAAACCCCAATAAGCAGTCAGTTGCCAAAAAAACATTTGATGGCACTGCAGCAGGGTAACCAAACATTCTCGGATTACCTACGTACATTTACATCACTGGCTTCGTTAGCATCAGTTGATTTAGAGGATGTCATGATTAAGGATCGGTTTCGTGTCAACAATATGGAATCAGATCTCAAACAGTTCCATCTCAGATTCATTACGGAAAATGAAAGGAATAACCTGTCGTGGGCACAAACCACACATGTTTTGCTCGATTTGAATTATGTAGTTCATTCGAAGCAGGCAGAGACCCTACATTATAGGGGTCAGAAGGAACAGTAAGGAGGTCCAGCCAAAAAGGAAAAGGATTGCCATATGACCGTGGCAATCAGAATCGGGCCAATCAGAATCAGGCCAACCAGAATTCCCAGAAAAATAAAGGGAAAGGCAAAGGAAAAGGCAAGGGAAAAGGAAAAGGAAAAGGATCAGCATCAGCATCTTCTTCTTCCCAGTCTTGTGAACGTTGTGGTCGTTCAGGTCACATAAAAAAGGATTGTTTTTCCACACAGACAGCAGATGGGAAACCCATAAAAGGCAATCCTCCAACTCAGAATCCATGGAATCAGAGAAGAGGACAACAGCAACAGAATAATCAGGGTGGCAAAAGCGAGTCTAACAAGCTCCTACAAATAGTCAACACCCTGGTTAAGGAGCTTCAGAATCAGCAGAGCATTAATGCAGCAGTTGCAGCTCCAGCTCCAGCTTCAGCTCCAGCTTCAGCTCCAGCTCCTCAGGGAAACTCTCCCGGTACTGCACAGGTGCCAGTGATGAGGGCACCCCGGGGATAGATCAGCCTGAACATGCCACTGAAGCAAGTGGCCGGGTTGAAAGTATCTCGGAAGAAGTCCTTTCCAATGTTGCAGAGGCCTGGTTGCATGCTGCCAACGTGTGGCAGCATGCTGCAGAGGCTTGGTTGCATGCCTCCGACGAGTGGTTGCATGCTACAAAGGTCAGGTTGCATGCCTCCGACGAGTGGTTGTATGCTACAAGGATCAGGTTGCATGTTGCCGATAAGTGGTTGCATGCTACAGAGGTCAGGTTGCATGCTACAAAGGCCAGATCGCATGCTACCGATGAGTGTTTGCATGCTACAGGGGTTAGGTTGCATGCTACATGGGTCAGGTTGCATGCTAAAGAGGTCAGGTTGCATGCATGCCACAGTTGTATGCCATATTCGCGAATAATGGGGAAAAATTGGTATTCACATGATTGAGCGATTGGGGAAACAATCGATGATTCCTAAGATTATATTTCAGAAGAAGATATACTTATTGGACAGCTCATAGTATATCATAAGTTGCATGAGTGGCTAGGAACTAGGCCTCACATAACCTCACTAGGCATGGGTTATAACCCCGGTTATAACCAAAATCGACCCAGCAGGGTTATAACCTTGAAGTAACCCTACATACTTAAGAGACCTTTACCATACTTAAAGGACATTTACTATACTTAAGGGACATATGTGATTATCTTGTTATCAATGACTTCAATGTTCATTATTACAACATTACATATCAAGTGATCACGTGTGCGTGCGTGCATCATAGTTAAAGGATCTCTCATTCGTCAAAAGCCTGCCATAAGCGTTCGATCGTCGGCCCTTAACACTGGGAGCGGTCCGGGTTGAAACCCAGGGTTATAACCTAGGTTATAACCCAAATCGACCCCCCAGGGTTATAACCGGTGCGAGGTTATGTGAGGCCTAGGGTAGGAATAGCAGAATCAAGCAATGCTGCTGCCGATTGGCTGATGACTAGAAATGCTGATGACAATGAAGGGCAACATGCAAACAAGGGGAACTTGGAAAAGGTTCCCTCAGTGAGTGTTGACCAAGGTAACGAACAATAAGCAAGTTTTGCATGTTAGGATTAGGCATGCTGCCAAGACTGAACATAAGGATATATGTGTTAAAGGTCAGAGACCATACAATGTATCAAACCGTGCTTGTATAACTAGGCTAGAACCTAGTGTATGTCATACAATAAGGAAAATGGAGTATGAGGCTAGAAGCCAATATACACAACCACAAACAACATATAAAATAAAAAGAAAGAAAGAAAGCGAAAGGAAGAAAAGAAATAAATAAATAGATAAATATGCATAAGTTATCAGGAGTGTGTCTGGTACAAATTGTGGCTCCTGGCTGGGACTCTGACACCGCATTGGCATTTGGCGGGCACCGCAGCTGTCCGTTGTTTCCTTGAGATCCCTGCATGTCCCATAGGATCCCATAAAATCCAAGAAAAACCGTGAAAATCCCATTGGAACGCCAAATCGATCAGAATTAGGTTCCGCCTTGTCATAATGCGACACTAATATTAATGATGAATCTACGTGTTCACCAAGTACGATTCGAACATTAGATCACCGATCACAATCGTAGCTTTGATTGACTATGGACGTAAATATTTGCCCACGATTGGTCCTTTTATAAAGAGCAGGGGAACATGGGTTTCCCATTTGTGTCTCACGCTAGTCGGGGAGGATTTTTTATGGATTTTCCATATATTGATATGCCCAAACCGATGATAGTCCGATGAATGAAGCAACCGTATCATGCCCCAGATAGGATTTGCAACATGTTGTGGATTAAATAATACTACATTTGCTGCTTTTTGTTGAAATAAATGCGCCACCCCCACCCTCCCCCCGCAAGAGGAGGCATCCTACATCCTAACCTACGTAATGTAGCATATTGCATTACCCCTGAATTCCGGATTTGCATCGTGCACGCTTAAATCATAGGGCGTTTCGGTTTCGTTCACAATGTTCCGCTTTGTATCATAAAGAAAAAAACGTCTTCCTATCCCTATCAATTTCAAATCTGGTGACTGCTGTACACCATATATTTTCTGGCAGTCAGTCTTTTGATCGCCGAGTTCTCTCGAGGCTATCTGGTGCAATGGGGCCTTTGAAAGCTTTGATTACTTATCTACATTCGTGATGGCTGTAGTTTCGAGGACATTTGCAACCACTTCCGAATGGTCGCCACTTCTTGCACGCGGGCAATCTTCAAGTCTGCAGAGTTGACAAAGACATAACCGTGAGAACTTATATGCTGGCAACTTCCAGTGTGTGTATCACCACAAAGTTTCCTCCAAAAACGTTTGGCACAATCTAGGCTGACAGAAAGTGTTATGCACAGTTCAAAGCACTTCAACTCACAACGCAGTTTGCGCCATGGACGCGTTTGAACCGGATGAAGAGTGTCTTCACACACCGTTATGATCATCGATCGTCGACCCGCAGATGTCCAAGGTGTGTCCCACTGACGGAATAGTGATTAACGTAACAGCAGTCGATACCGATTGCTGAATCGAGAAAGCTTTGACCGGGTCGAAGCCCATGTTTGAAAACATAATGTTGCTTGTATTTTTCAACTCTTTTGGATCGAAAGGAGGCGTCGTCTGCGGCCGAACACTGAAAGTGCGTTCGCAGTAGTCGGAGATACCTTCAGGGTAAAACAGATGGTCAAAGTGAAAAAAGTCGCGTGACGTATTCCCACCAGCTACAGGCATAAAAAAGTAACTGCAACAGATATAACTCCAAGACAGCTCGAAGTTGATGTCGCTTAAAGGAATGACACCGTCTTGCTTCTCCTTGCGTTCCTTGATTTCGTTCAAGTGCAGGCTTGCCGGAAAACTATCATCGATGACCCTTCTGGCAGTAAAAAAGGGAAGCTCTGATTGCTCGCCCGATTCAATCCAGAAGCAGCTGAGCTTTAACGTGTTGTTGTATGCTGTATCTAACAAAGTACGCATTGCCATATATGCATTTTCCTCGCGCACAAAAGAGTCGCAAGTTACTTCAAACGGAAAAGGAACCTTATCAGCAGACTTGAATGGAAACTCAAACTGTGCAACAAGTTGCGTAGCGTGTTGCAGGTAGATTAAAAACTGTTCCGTTGTGATTTCCGATGGCGCAGAACATAGGTTTAGGTCCTTTTCTATTTCTGCAAACTGCTTTTTCGACAGCTGGTCAACAACAAGCTTAAACCCGTTGGATACTGCTCTCGCGCACGTTGCGTTCTTCTCTTGGAAAATTTTTGCGACTGTGTCATACCAAAGTCCTCCTTCTAAGTCGGGATTGCCCCACAGCAAAACGGGTGCTGCAGATGCAAGTGACCCAAGTACAATCTGAGGATATCTCACTCGCATGAGCATAGAGAGAAAGCCACCATAGGAACCGCCGAACACGATTACCTTGGCACCATGGAACCGTGAGGCAGGTGCGACAGTGTTGTTCTCGATAACACTTGCATAGTCAGCAAGCACGTTGTTCAAGGTTAAGTGACTCCAATCAGCAGGTGACAGTGGTTTACTTTCACCAAAATACCGATGTTCTACGCCAATTATGACAGCCCCTAGCTGTTTGGCAAAGTTTGGGAGTTGTAAACACATGAGGGAATATAAGTTGGCGGCGTTCTCAGGTCCCGCATAGAACAGAACAGGGCCTCCCGATTGATAATATTTATCGATGACTTGCACTCGCTGTGGCAAGGTTCCCCCGGATACCCCAACGCTGTGGTTGAGAGGTTGCTGAACAACAGAAAAAGGTGGCGGTGGATATATGACATCGCATTCTATCTGGGCCCCGAGGTTTGGGGGGACAATACAAAGAACACATAGCCATATCGTACATAACTGTACCACAGTACGCCTGAGAGGCATTTGTGAGGGAAGCAACGAAACACAGGCGTGGTAAGGACGATGCAGAAAAGCTTCAGCTTCTGCAAGTTACCATATAAACTGTATTATGCCCGGCGTGTGCATACGTGCATACCTCCTCGCTCCTGTTCAGTACACAGTATTTTGGAGGTTTATACTGTGGGTTTTTTTATTCTTTTATATCGTTCCAGCGCTGCGGTGAGGTACGGTACCCGTAGGTGGGTAAATAATAACAGATAAATAAGTACTGTAGTATCTCTGGTGGTCTCACCTGGTGATCCTTTCCTCCGACCTCGTCATTCACGATTCACCAAAAAAAACTCCCTAAAAACCCTAAAACTTTCAGCATTCAGGTGCTCGTCTCACGTCAGCGTCAGCGTCATCCAATCGTCAGCCGAGTGAGCATGAGTGATAGAGTTCGGTTTTTCACGACCTTCCGCGTGAAAAATTAGCGAAAGGTTTCTTGAGGTGTTTCTTAATTCTTGGAGAGGAAAATAGCGGCTGATTTCTTGTAGATACAGTTTCTTATAGACTGCGATCTACTGTAACCGAGTTAATTGACACCTTTTTCAAGAGCCTCAGCCTGGACTTGTGTTGGCGCTTACGCGAGTCAAAATAAGCTGTAACCTGACTGCGAGTTCTACTATAAAGAACGAATATATCGAACGTGGTGTGCATCGATCGTGACACATGAGTGAACCTGCATTGCCCACTGTCCCTGCTGCACGATACTACGACGAATACCACGGACACAAAATTAGGTGCGCGCACCGGGACCAAGCTTGTACCCTCCAAATATATTCGACATGTACTTCGAAGTATATATATATATATTGCATTTCTGCATCGAAGTTTTTGTACTTTTTTGATACCTTCGCATAGAACGGCGCGTGTCGCGTCACTTGCTGCAGATGACGAGGTGTCGCATCTGTTCCTGAAATCCACTTGTGTATCTTACGCGTGCAAAGGGATCTGAATTTGGTACATCGAGTCTTGCGACGGGACGAGCTTGAGAACGAGCAGCAGGCCGACCTAACGACGGACCCAAACACTTCAACGCGCGGACGGCCGTTGATATGGACCGCCGGAGACTCGTCGCTGGACAACAAGTTCTGGTTTCCAGATAGTGCGCCGTCCATCGGAGACTACGCTCAAATACTCTCTCCGCCAATCTCTGTCCAGGTTTGCGCACACTGGTAGTCCGCCCCTTGCATGCACCTTCGTTTTCCGACGAAGAGACTGTACTCAGGCAACGAAGCCAAGGTAAATACTAGAGGTCGTCGAAAGGGAGTACTCGTGGAGCTTCCGCGAAACGATAGTCACAGCTCATGACTTATCGGCGCTCGTGAACAAGCGTTTATGTAGTGACCGTGCCAAGGTCTGCGACTAACTTCTGAGGGCTATCCCGACCCGACCTGCGTACAGTGCGGAAAGTATAGTGTATTTTTTCCACACATAAAACGCAGCCCCGTGCACATATCTCATGGCAAACGCAGTTCTGAAATCACGGCTGTGCATAAACTACGGCTTCTACGGCGACCGTATGCGTCCGTAGACTCGCCAGTTGGCTTTTCTAAAGGTGGCCCTCATTCCCGTCTCAAGGGCCTTAGCCGCGCTTCGCTCCTGCAGACACGGTGTCAGAAACCGATAGCCCTCTAGGGATATCGACTACATGCAATTTGAAGCTGGTGCCACTTTAACGCGAACGCCAAAACGTGTGGCGTGGCGGCGATGGTCCTGGAGTCCAGGATGTGACGTTCTGGCTCAATGTGATAACCGCAGAGGCTGGACTGCCGTATGCGGCAATCAATACGGCAGTCGAGGCCACCACCCTGGGCTCCCGCTGCGGAGGCCGGCTCTTGGATCAGGACAAGTTCTTGCGCGACAACGTGAGGGCGGAGGACGTCGTGGTAGTGTCTGTTGGTGGCAACGACATCGCCCTAGCCCCGGCACCATGCACCGTGTGTAACATGCTCGGTGAGCCTTAGCTTTGCCTTGTGCATGACAGGCGCGGTATTCTCCGTTGATGGCACGGTCAGCAACGTAGCCCCAACACGCACCGTGTGTAACATGCTCGGTGACTCACAACTTTGCGAAGTACGTAGACAGGCGGCTCAGCATTCGAATGAAAATGAGGATAATAGCAGTTTTTTCATTCCTGCCCCAACCCATGAGATCGTCATCCTGCACACTGTGTTACCTGCTGTGTGAGACCGGCAACCATAAGCCGGGCTCGGTGGCGAGATACGTGTTTGGGCGGGGATGCCGTGCGTGCTTGCTGCAGGGCTGATCTGCTGCACTCCGGAGAGCTGCATCGAGGGGGCCAGGGGGCAGCCTCTGCCTTGTGAGGACTGCTGCTGCGGCTGCGGAGCAGGATGTGCCTCCACCTGTACGGCATGCCCCCCGTGTGCTGGGTACTTCTTGCACTTGTTCCAAACAAGGTTCGTTCGCCTCTTTTGTGCACGGCTCAGAGGCTGGCTGTTGCATAAGCCACGTTGTGGTTACCAGGCAGAGAGCCACCAGACCCAAACGTGTTACCAGGCAGAGAGCCCCCAGACCCAAACGTGATACCAGGCAGAGAGCTCCCAGACCCAAACGTGATACGACTCCTCTTTACCAGGCAGAGAGCCCCCAGACCCAAACGTGTTACTAGGCAGAGAGCCCCCAGACCCAAACGTGTTACCAGGCAGAGAGCTCCCGGACCCAAACGTGTTACCAGGCAGAGAGCTCCCAGACCCAAACGTGATACCAGGCAGAGAGCCCCCAGACCCAAACGTGATACGATTCCTCCTCTTTGCTTCTGCGATGGATAACTGCATTGACTCCTTTCCAGCTTCCTTCGCGATAGAGGAGATGCTTACACACAGACATGGGGCGTTTTTAGAACTTTTACGAAGGTGTTTGCGCCTAGGGGTGTGTGAGAACCCTACAACCGTAAATCGGGGCAGGGAGGTTTTGGGGCATCACCCCAACTGCCCGAGCACATGGCACTTCGCCTTTCTGTGTGTTGTGTGCTGCGCCGCGCCCGCCTTGCGGATGGAGGCACCCGAAGCTGCCCAGTGCCACTCGCTGCCACTTTTTGAAACAGTCTGTGTCAGATCCCAACGAGCCCGGCCTGTCTCCCGGCCGCCACCAGAAGCTGCTCGACACACCGATCTGTCAAGTCCACCCAAGTGTGCGCCTTATCCATGTCGCATGCCGGGAGCTCGCCCAGTGCTCCCGGAGGTGTCACAGCTGCCTCTGCCCCGCCAGGTGACGGACCGCCTTCTCTGAAGCACGCGGCTGCGGTGGCCTTAGTGTCAATGAATCACCACCATCAGCTTGGAACTGTCCGCCAGCACGTACTCTCGCTGCAGCGCCGTGCCTGTGTCCCGCTCCTGAAAGTCACAAAGGTGAGCACCGCGTAGGTGCCATCCCGCAACCTCCAGAGGCCCACACTCTGTCCACGTGTGGCACGCCAGCAACCTCCAGAGGCCCACACTCTGTCCACGTTTTGCTCAGACCTGCCACCTTTGCTGCAGCCTTCTGCAGCACTGCCATGCCCTGCAGCGCCCAGTCCACACCTGGGCGCTCTGCCGGCCCAACCAAGCCCAGGCCTTCGTCGGAGCTGTTATCGGCTCATGGGCGGGGCTTCATCGACTTGCGCCATCTCCTCGGACGCTGCCTGCCACTCCTGGCGCTCACGTTCACGAAACTGCCAGACTCGAGCGCCTTCGGGCAGTAGTTGCGGCGTATCAAATCGCGGAGCGCCGCAGGCACGATGTACTGGCTCTCCACCAATCCCGGAGCGCGGCAGGCACGATGTACTGGCTCTCCACCAATCCTGGAGCGCCGCAGGCACGATGTACTG
>LGRX02008608.1:53777-79886 GCA_001247695.2 Cymbomonas tetramitiformis
CGCAGGCACGATGTACTGGCTCTCCTCCAATCCCGGAGCGCCGCAGGCACGATGTACTGGCTTAGCTTCGCAGGCACGATGTACTGGCTCTCCACCAATCACCGCAGCGCCGAGTATCACTTACGTCATATTTGTATGTCTGAGGTCAGAAGTCGTATGGGATAACTGAGTGCTTTTGGTCAAAAGTCATGTTCTACAAGTTTGTTTGAGCCACGAATGCTAACGATTGTTAGCATCCGTTGTTGTAAGTCGGCATCACTGCCGGGATGGGCCCCCAGGCTTGGAGGGGCCCGGCATGTGTCAACTGCACCCACCAACCTTCTACCCGTACCTCGCTCAGCACCCTCCCCACCACTTCCCCCCCGGTGCTAACCGCCACCTCAAGAAGCTGACCCACCCGCCTGCTTGCCCCCATCAAATTGGCCAACCCTCCCTCGGCCAAGGCCATCGCCTGCTCTAGTCAGGCCCCGCTCTGCTTCTATGTCTCGACCCCGCACTCTGGTTTCGGCGATAAGAGCGCATCCCCCATCACCAAGATATCCTGCACTCTCACGAGGCCGCTTGGCTGGGCTTGCTTGCGCCCACGGATACTTCTGCAGACCAAGCCTCCGCGGTTCCCAGTTTCTGACCCTCCGACGCCCGAACATTCTCTGCTTCTTGCCGCACATCCACCATACTCTCCAAGAGCCATGACGCCATCCTTCCTGCCTCGCCTACCCCACCAAAAGCCTGCCCAGACTGCCCATGTTGCGTTCCCCTAGACGCTTGTGTCCACCATGGCCATCCTGCCCGGCCTGTGTAGCATAGTCCATCTCCCCAATTGCGTCCTACCAAGCCCTGTCCATCAGCGCCAACTTCTCCACCTCCTCCCATCGAGCCCCCTCCCCACGATCAGGATTGAGGTCCATGCCTCCCCTCACACCTCCGTCAGCCCTGCGCCAGTCCCCTCTGGCTGGGCATTGCCTTTGGACCTGTCGGATGAGCAGCCCTGCGACCCCTCGCGCGAGCGCGAACGAGAGCAGCCGGAGCCACTTCTCCTTCCATCCCATGGAACTGCCAAGTCTCGCCTCTTCATCCTCGTCCTCGTACCCATCATCATCCACCTCCTCTTTCTCCCCCTCGTTCTCCTCCATGTATCGCCGTGCCCTGAAGCGCCACTGTGTCTTCTTCAAGAGTCCAAACGGCTCACGCCCGAGCCCCCATACACCTCCACACCGAAAGGTATCAATTAGTGTGGGCGCACGTCCCCGTACATTACCACCTTGCACTCCTCCACCTTCCTTGCCGCCACCCCAAGGACCATTATGTCAGCCCCCAACTCTGTATGCTTATCCTTGGACCGGCTGCTTTGGCACCACATAACCACAAAGGATCAGCTGCACTACGTACCCACGCCGGGGGGTCAAAGGATGCAGCACACACTTCGGGACACTTATCCGGATTCTCCGGAGATCACTAGTGAAGGATGGGACCCCCTAAGCCTTGTTGAGCCCTAAGACTTACTGAGCCACACGAGCCCCTCTGCATCCGCACCGCCGGCGCACTGCTGCCGTGTGCCTGAAGCCGGTTCATCCCTGCGCCCCGAGCTGCGCGAGCCATATCTCCACCACCAAGCCTACACGCAGGACCACCCTTCTGCCCCCCAAACCTCACTGGGCCATCTGGGCCCCTCTGCGGCTGCCTTACTGTGTGTGCGTGTGTATGCTTATACTTGCGACTCCTTTGGCACCCCGTAGCCACAGGAGACTGCACTATGTACCCACGCCGGGGATCAAAGGATTCAGCACACACTTGACACTTGCTGTGTGTGTGCATGCTTATCCTTGCGAATCCTTTGGCTCCCCGAAACCACAGGAGACTGCACTATGTACCCACGCCGGGGATCAAAGGATTCAGCACACACTTCGGGACACTCATCTTGCTGTGTGTGTGTGTGTCCACTGGGATGATGGTGGGTTGGCTTTTGCTGGCCGATCTCATGCCGTTCAGTGTGTGTGCTTATCTTTTGACATGGGGTGTCCATGCTGTGTGGTGTGACTGCATTCATGACATAACCATGGACCAACAGGTCCCATCCATCGACCGGGAGCCACTGGGGGGCATGCCAGCAGGGTCCGCTTACTCCGTAACCCAGAGACCAACAGTTGTTTGGCGACGATCGGTCACATTGTATCATCTTTCCATGCTGCTTTGCATTTGGGTTGGGAATATGTATGCGTTTGTGGTATCTTGTCACGGCCCCGCCCTGCTCTTGATTTGCTTTTCACATCCACTGGGATGATGATGGGCTGGCTTTTGTTGGCCGATCTCATGCCGTTCAGTGTGTTCACCGGGTGCGTTAGCAGATGGCGTTGTCGTCTGTGCACTCGGGGGTGGCAGAGTGCATTGTTGCGGCCGGTTGGGGTGCGTTTTCGCGTTCCGTCGGGTTGCATTATTGCAATCTGTCGCTGGGTCCTGCTGCCCTGGTAGCGGGACTAAACTCTTCTCTTGAGGGCGGCAGACTGCATGCGTGCGGGATGCTGTTGTGAATACGGCTGGTTGCCCGTCCTCTCGTTCCGTAAGAGGGGTTGTGGCTTGATATCTCGTTCTTCGGATCGACGTTGCTTGCTTCGCCCCTTTGTGCCTTCGGTCAGTCATTGGCTTGGGATCCTGGTGGAGCCGGAGGGAAGGTAATCGTCGTTACTCCTGCATGAGCCACTCCGGGGTAAAAATTAAAAGGCGGCTACGGCAGGGTTGGTAGGTCAGCCAACCCGCCCCCGGGAGGAGGTACCCATTGTGACCCGAGGCCCCGAAGACGTGGGGTGGACACCCTTTGCGCACTCTTTTGTCTTGGGGATGTCTGGCAATATGCTAGAGGACTCGCCAGGGGAGGTAGAGGCGCCCTTGGTGGGGAGGCCCCACCTGTCCGTAGGGCAAGGAGGTCCTTGCTTGCGGGTGGCTTTAGACATTTCTTTTCTCGTTTT
Organism: Cymbomonas tetramitiformis; assembly: GCA_001247695.2. Taxonomy (NCBI): domain Eukaryota; kingdom Viridiplantae; phylum Chlorophyta; class Pyramimonadophyceae; order Pyramimonadales; family Pyramimonadaceae; genus Cymbomonas; species Cymbomonas tetramitiformis. The sequence goes on from LGRX02008608.1 coordinate 56,741, forward strand.
TCGAAACCTGTTTCTGCGGATCGGAGACGTTCCCTCCAGAAACAGTTTCCTCCTAGCTTTTGCTGGAGGGATGGTCTGTGGCAGGCTCGGATGACGGCGTGGCACTATACCATGCAGAAGTGTGCTACACTTCGGAGGTTACGCAGGTTGCACGCAGCGCACGGGCCCTCAGCAGATATATTGAGCCCAGCCAAGACTACCCAGGTTATATATGTCATATATAACATCCGGGATAGTCACAGGCTATATGTAGGGATGACTAGTAACACGGCCTTTCAGAGGTTTAGGGAGCACGTCTGCGCTGCTAAGCGCGTCTTCCGAACTGGGGAGGGGAGTGACCCTCTTCATAGGGAGATGGCTAGGGTGGGCTGGCAGCAGTTTAGGGTCTACCCCATCGAGCACATCGCGGGGCACTTCCCCAAGACGGCCGAGGGTAGGGCTGGGTTCAGGAGCTTGGCTTTCCCACGTGAGACCTTCTGGAAGCGGACTCTGCATGCGTTTTTGCCTACAGGGTTCTGCTTGGAAGGGAAGTCACCGAGGAGCAGGAGGGTTAGGGTCCCGAACCTTGACCGGGTCGCTGAGGTTGGCGCCTGGCATGGGAGGGCCGCGCCTCTCGCGGATGGTGTTGGCAGGACTTTTTTGTCTAGGGACTTTGATAGGAAGGTCAGGTTCCTCCTCGGCAGGGTTGCTTCTGGCTCCTTCTCCCAGGCGGAGTTGCAGGGTCATGCCGACAGGAATTTACGGCGTATGTACGATGCCCTCTTTAACTCTGATGCGCAGACGTGGGGGGTTGACGGCGCACACCGGACTTCCCTTATGGCGTCCATCCTGTTTTCTCTTCCTTCTGTCTCGAAACAACAGTGGTTAAGGTGTTGAATTCCTCTTTTAAAACAAAGTCAGTACGCAAAAGCCTCAGTGCCTCCTGCTGTAATCGTGCCTCGTTTTTTCTATTTTGAACTTCAGTCTGCAGCTCTGTAACAGCCGTTGTTAGTGATGACAATTCTCGTGATCCGTGAAATATCTGGCTATCAGTTTTCTCAGCAAGCGTGTCTACAGAGGTCTGTATGGTTTTTACATCGCAATCAGTTGCAGCCACTGTTTCCTCCAACTTACCTACTTTTCCAATTACATCGTCAGGCTAGTCTGAACCGTGCGTGTCCCATGCGTGGTTGACGTATCCTTTCAGACAGCCCCACACAGCGTCTTCATCCATATATTCTTCTTCTATATAGGTTCGGAAGCTGGTTGCGGCATGCAACAGGCCCCGCGGACAGCGTGATGCATCAATGCACGTCTGTGCATTCGATTTCACTTCCATGTACACCACCTTGTGTCTGCAGGATTTGAAGGAACGGCTGTCGGCACTCTTTCGGAGCATTTTCCAAAGGAAATTTCAAAGTTCGAGGGTGAGGTACCTGCTTGTCAGAAAGGATAAGTCCTTTGAGTGGGTTCCCAATGAACGGAGGACGGACGGTGAGAGGGAAATGCTCTTTTCGGAGGGTCGGCTTCTTGAGTTGTTCTGCGGGTTGGTGGATGGAACATTTGTTGAGTTTGGGGGTGTGATCTACAGACAAATTGTGGGGATCCCTATGGGGACGAGCTGTGCGGGCTTCATTGCCAACCTCTACTGTTTTACGTATGAGCTTGCGTTCATGCGCAGACTTGTGGAGGCGGGGAATTTCCATGACGCGCACAGTTTTCTTTTCGTTTGTAGATACATTGATGACTTGCTGGCGTTCAATATTCCAGATATGGAAGACTATCTATATCTGAACGAATCCGGCACTGCAGGGATTTATCCCAAACACATTTTGAGTCTTTCTTTGGCACATGCGGGTGTGCGTGTCCCTTACATGGACATACTCATCAAGCAAAATAGGCGCAGAGGCCTTATGACTGCCATATATGACAAACGACTGGATGCACAATATGCTGGCATCCAGGTCGTTACGTACCCTGCACATGACTCGTACTTGGCCGACAAAGCTAAGTATGGGATTGTCACGAGCCAACTGCATCGGTTCGCTGAGAGATGTGCCCTTTGGCAAGACTTTGTTTACAACATAGCTCTTGTTTTCCACAGGATGACACAAAAGGGTTACCACAGCAGGCGTTTGTGGGGCTTTGTGCGGCGCTTTATGGTGGAGAGGCCCGGTCTGTATGATAGACGAGGTCCGGGTTGCTGGATCTCGCGCGTCAGGCGTAAGCTGGGGGACTTACGTGACGGTGGCATTGTGCCAGGTCCGAATGGGTGGGACTTCGGGCCGTCATAGCTGACCGGGAATACGTCTCGCCATAGGGTTGTGGCATCTCGCTGTTAACAGGGGCGGCCACTTGGGTGCTTTGAATGATGGGATGTGGCTGTCCTTGTGGTACCCTTCTGATGGATACTGCCTCTTTGAGGGCGTCGGGGATTCGTCTGCGGCTGGCTCTATTCATGTCCAGTGCCTTGGGGCTTTTTCACCTGCCGGGGGACTGGTGATCGACACCCACTTTATGGGGTACTGGCATCTCGTTGTTAACGGGGACGGCCACTGGAATGATTTGGATGATGGGATTGTGGCTGTCCCTGTGGTACCCTTCTGACGGGTACTGCCTCTTTGAGGGCGTCGGGGATTCGTCTGCGGCTGGCTCTATTTATGTCCAGTGCCTTGGGGCTTTTTCACCTGCCGGGGGACTGGTGATCGACAGCCACGTTATGGGGTGCTGACATCTCGTTGTTAACGGGGACGGCCACTGGAATGATTTGGATGATGGGATGTGGCTGTCCCTGTGGTACCCTTCTGACGGGTACTGCCTCTTTGATGCGTCGGGGATTCGTCTACGGCTCGCTATTTGGGAGTGTCTTGGATTCGTCTGACGCTAGCTCCCTCTCCGTGTACAGTGCTCATGGTTATTACACATGCCGGGGGACTTGTGTTCTTTGACCTTGATATGAAGTACTGGCGGATCGCTGTGAACGGGGACGGCCGCCGGGTGGAAGTGGGTTTTGGGAGGCGGTTATCCCTGTGGTGCCATTCTGGCGGGCACTGCCTCTTGGAGAGCTCGGTAGATTCGTCTGTCGTGCTGCGAGGAGAGGCAGAAGGTGGTGATGAACACCTTCTGTGTTTTCCCTTGAATTTTGTGGGGAGCACTTAGGTGCCCACATGTTTCCTTTTTTTGACATGGGGTGTCCATGCTGTGTGGTGTGACTGCATTCATGACATAACCATGGACCAACAGGTCCCATCCATCGACCGGGAGCCACTGGGGGGCATGCCAGCAGGGTCCGCTTACTCCGTAACCCAGAGACCAACAGTTGTTTGGCGACGATCGGTCACAATGTATCATCTTTCCATGCTGCTTTGCATTTGGGTTGGGAATATGTATGCGTTTGTGGTATCTTGTCACGGCCCCGCCCTGCTCTTGTTTTGCTTCTCACATCCACTGGGATGATGGTGGGCTGGCTTTTGTTGGCCGATCTCATGCCGTTCAGTGTGTGTGCTTATCCTTGGATCGACTCCTTTGGCACCCCGTAGCCACAGAAGACCGGCTGCACTATGTGCCCCCGCCAGGGAGCAAAGGATTCAGCACACACAGTACAACCCTGTTGTGTGTGTGCTTATCCTTGGACCGACTCCTTTGGCACACCGTAGCCGCAGACTGCACCAAGCGCCTTCTCACCGCCCCTCCTCCTCCCCTCCTACCACCCCAATATCGACTAACGCTTGTGCCGCCTCCACAGCAGCCACCACAACCACCATCAACCCCCTCCCTGCACGACATCGCCATTATCACAGCTCCCAATGCAACGCTTAGAAAGTGGCTCATGTCAGGCTCAATCTCCCTGGACAGTAGCACCTCCCAGTTCCTAAACTCCACTGTCCACATGAGTACGCCCATCTTCTTAGTCTCAGAGCCTGATGTACTGTCCCGGCGTAAGGCGTTGTGGCTTATCCTTGGACATGTGTGTGGCTTGCGCGTGTCTGACTCGGGTTGGAATTCACGTTAGGGCGTGGGTTATATGCAGGCTTCAGCTTTACATAAATAGCTTGACCGCAAAGACTCGGCCCAAAAAGATTCTCGTGTGCATGATTTATTATCCTCTCGAAGCACCAGGTGGCAGTTGGGCGGATTGCACTCTTTCGTTGTTGGGATACAATTCCAATCCAGGTGACATTTGTGCAGGACCTAGTTCCCCTCTATTATCGATCGTGACGAACTGATATTGTGCAAGACCTAGTGCCCCTTACCGGTCCCGGCCGACTCGGATTGGAGACGCGTCATAACGTCTCTGAACCATGCATTTATGTACTGACTTATTTTCACCTAGAAATCTGTGCATGCTCATAATGTATCGAAGCGAGTGGGCATGAGGGGTAAAATTGAACCTTTGATGATGAGCAGGCAAGCTGCAGCTCCTGATTCGGAAGATCTTCGAGATGGCAGTATCTCAGATTCGGGTGAAGAATTGCGAGGTAGTCCCTGTGCCTCTCTTCGAGTTCCTCGACGGCAAGCAGCGACATGATTATGTACAACGCGTTGAGCCCTCTGCAGATGGTGGCCGCAAGATGGCAACGGGATTGATCGAGTATATCATGCGTGGGCAAAGTCAGGCGGCGCACGATAGTAGTGGTGCAAAATATGGAGGGACCTCCATCAGCACTATTCCAGTTTCTCCGATGAATGCGTAGAAGAGTGCCTTAGCCAGCTTGTAAAAGGGTTGTTGTATACATAGTAAGTGTGAACAGCATATTCACATGATGTTCACATCCAATTAAAGCATTGTTATGCTCTCCCGGGTACGAGATTATACATTTTTTTCTCACTTGCATTTGCAATCATGTGCGTTTGTTTGGATTCGGCAGAGGACAAACACAAAATTGCTTTATTCGTCTACTGGTCGTGATTGTTGTATCTGAGCCTAATTGCTTCGCAAAAAAACACGAATCAATGGACCTGCATATGCGAAAGTTGGGGTTCTAATATGTACACCATATATGCACTGGGATCTAAAGCATGCCTAGCACTCACAGCATGGCGCACACTGATGCATGCAGCGTTGTGAACAGCAGTGGGCACGCGGCGAGCCAGAAAGAAGGCTGTGGTTCAGTGGTTGCCTTCGTAACACATAAGATGGACTGACTTTCTTGGGAATCTAGCGCCAGCAGAAACATTATTTCAAACAAATGCGTGCAGAAGATGGATTTATATTGGAACGGCTCTCCGGTGCTTTCAAAGCATGCGCCATGAAAATTCACACAGGGCATTAAATGTTCACATTATGACTATGAAACGGAGAAATCCTTGCATACTTTGTTCTTATTCGGGTTCAATATGCGATTGCATGGGATAGTGGCAGGAGGTACATTACTTGTAAGCTTGCCATTATGTACATATTTTTTGTTTCGCGCCCTCGACATCTGATGTATCATCAGAACAACTGGTGCACATTATTATTATATGCAAGAATATTCCGAGCATCGTACAGAAAGGTCAGGGGTTATAGCGAGCTCCTACCATCCGTCACGGATGCAGTACGTCTGAGGGTGCATTGAGAACTGGCTCATCAGGGAGTTTGGCAAAGGCGAGTGGCGCGAATGCAGCGGCAAACATGACTTTGTTTATGCACGTGATGCTGTCATTTGTGACACGTTCATGCATTCCACCATCAACGATTTTCGTTAAAATATGGTCGGCCTGCTGCATAAGACTTTCTTCGCCGCTGAGCTTTGCGCCGAGCAAACCGCCATATAATCGAAACGGCAAAAGCATGCCTGAATCCACATCAAGCGTGCGCGCTGTGACGTTCGGGTGTATAATCGTAGCTCGCCACTCGTCTGCCCATGATCCAAGCCATTGGTGCATCCACACGTGCATACCCCAGCCCAGCGCATCGCCGTTAAATGTCCTCTGCACCTCTCGGGCTTGCTGTGCGAGACGTGGCATTAAAGCTTTCCTGACCTCATCAATTTCTTTCTCGAGGTGTACCAGCGAAGGTTGTTTGGTTGCCGCGGCTTGCACGGCGTTGTATACTATCCATGCGGAGAGAGTGTCATCCACGTCCACGGCATTCGTCGCACCAGGTATGCATGAGAGATCAACGTTCACTTTCCATAGCATGCCGCAATCAGGACGAAAGAAAGCCGGATGCACGTCGTGTATCAGCATATTAGCTTCGACAAGAACACCATAGTCACTTGATTCTGTGGCATACCGCGCCAACGCAAAGATCCATTTGGCTAGGTAGTGCCAATACATTCCATCATACAGCATGCCTGCATCGGATGTCTCTCGCGATTGCACCTTTCCGATACGCAATCCCTTGTATTGAAACATCGGCTGAAGCGCATCGCCATGCACTGCCTTGGCCATTGGGAAATTTTCAGAGGTGGGGTTACCGAGAGTGGTGTGCACAGCGTCTATCAATGCGCGGGCAGATCGCAAGTACATCGTCCGTCGTCTCGAGGATCCTGCTTCCTCTGCTAGACGCGCCAGCGTGACATAGTTTAGCACGCCGAAAGCGTCTGTCCACAAGTAACGCCGCTGACCAAGCAGTCCTTTGCCGGCTTCATTTTCCGGGAGAGGTTTCGGAAACGGAGTGTCGCGGATACGGAAATGGTGAGTGGTAGACGCGCTGCTTAAATCGGGATGTTCGGAGTAAGTCCCATACACGTCTTCCATGATATTTTTCACTAAATTTTCGATCGGATCGATGATCTCGACTGTGCTATCGTTGGCGTTTCTGCAAACATTTCCAGTAGCGTCGGTGTGTTTAGTGCACGTGATGCGATGGATATTTCGACGAGTGACGTGCATACCGAAGTTGTGACGGCGGCTAAAACTTTCATGAAGGTGGCGTCTGTATGTTGAAGGTGTGATAAGATGCATACAATGATTGATAACCCTTCTCGAACGGGGTATTGTTCCTAGGCAGTATGTCATATCCATACATCCGATTGCAGGCGACATACCTGAGCTGCATGCGACGACGGCTTTGCATCCGTGCATTGGTTTCATGTTCGGCATCCGTCGACGTAAGCGCCATACACTGTTACTCTGACATATCGAGAATTCAGGATCAGCATTATTTCTGTTTCACGAGTTCTTGGAATTATACAAGTACAGATCAACAGAGGTAACGTGCTCGAAGAAGTAGGGACTTCTTGCATACATGCGCCCCGAAGGCGCCGCACCGCGCGATTCTGCAATTTGTATGTTGCTAGGCTTGTAGATCTCCTTTGATTATGCACTATCTAAACATTCATTATCATTGCGGACTCCCCCCTGCTGTTCGGTGGCAGTCCAGGTCAGACAGATTTAAGATTTTACAATTTTCAGAAAAATAGATTCTATCGTTTATGAAATCTTCGTCGAGCAACATATTCACTCTTACCTCGACTGTATGTCGACCGTTCGGGCCGCCAGATGGAAACATCGACCGAACGATTGACTGATTGACGATCACCAATTCGCAATCGAGGCTATCCTAATATCGTGGTCTGCAAAGCACTCGCGCACACTTCAAGAAGTCTTCAAGAACTTACCTTGCGGCAGGGTCCGCGTCCTGCCTGCTTGCTGCCTGCAGTGGTTTTTATTTCTGTTTGACTAACCAGTTTTACGCGCCACTTGTATTAGCGGATATCCTGGATTGGGCATACTTTCCGGTGTGTGCGTGGCCCCTGACGGGGGAGGGGGGAGGGGCTGTATTTTCTCACATCAGCCACATCCCGCCAGCAGCAGCCGAATCTTTCCTGCGTTGAAGAGATGCGTGGATACCAGTGGGTTTCTCCAAAGTATGTTGGTTTGATTCCGATTCGCAACATCTTTCCTGAGCAGCGTTCCGTTTTTTGCAGGTTGCCCTTATGCTGTACCTTTCTTGATGCCGCCAGCAACGATGCTGGCGGCATCTTCCCACTAACCCTACTAAGCTGAAAGAATGCTTGGAGACCGGCAGGCTTCTTAACAGTCCGACGGTTTGGGTTCGATTCCCAACATCTTTACTGATCAGCGTTTCGTTTTTTGCAGGTTTCCTTTTTTACACCGAGCTTCGTCTTATGTCGCCAGCAGCGTTGCTGGCGGCATCCTGTTACTTTTAGCTCTGCATAGTAGTTTTCGCCGGCTGAATTCCGGAAATTTAGAATCACGACCTATTGTTCCGCTGCTGTATTCAAATCGTCTTTTGTGTAAACGCCCACCCGAGGGCGAAATGCCGACAGCAATAGGCTGTCGGTATTGGATTCGATTCCCCACGTCCTGACTAGTTCGTGTGATGCAGTAAACATTTTTGGGTTTGAAGTTTCTGGAATGTACATTCGTTGTGCTTAGTTTCCTAGGTCAGATTTTCATATCGCCCACGGCTAGTCGAATCCTTAGATTAGAAACTAGCAGCCTAGTAGATATATTCTTTTTAAAGGGTGTAATATGCGTTTGCTAAACCGATCTGAATTGCTTGCATGCTATTTTTTATGCGCCTCGTGCTAGTGTGTATAACCTTTTGTTCCCAAGTAATCGTCTAATACACCTGTGTTTAATGTCATACGTGCGGTACTGCTAGTTTAGTAAGTTCGGTTTCAAGTCATACGCGCGGTACTATTCGTTTGTATTTCTACTAGCTTGAAATATCATTTCCGACATTTTTTGTAGCTAACTACATAATGGCATACGACTCTCAATTTTGTAGCTATCGCTACAAACACGCATACGGCAGCCATTTCGTAGCTAAGCTACAAAAGTCGGAAGCTACAAAATGTCTCGGGGTAGTTACAAAATGGTCTTGCTACCATCGCGATGTTCTGAATTTTCGTCAGCCATCGTCAGCCATTTTATTTGCATTTGCCCTCGGCGATCGTCGTATGGAGCGTCGGTCATCGCTGCCCGCTGGGATTCGCGCTTGGCTGCTGATTAGGTAAGATAATGTACTACGCGCTGTCGATCTCAAATATTGGCACTGTGATCGTTAGCGTCTGGCGATCGCCAGATCGGAAATTCGACCGTGTCGCCCGTTGGGATTCGACCTTTGCACAGCACACGGAGTCAATTTTGCAAGTCGAACAAACCAATACCATAATTTTGTGTAGGCATATTGCACTCGACGTAGTTGACTGATAGCGTTATGTGTATACGAGTTCTCATGAAAATATGAATTCGGACACAACGTCGTATGTCTGTTGTCAACCAGAACCTACCCGGCTTCAGAGTATAATAGTATATATGACGAATTTGGTGATTGTTCAGCAAACGTTTTTGGATTCGTTACATCTTGCACCTACCAAACCAAATAGCATTATGTATATAATCTAAGTAATGCAATATATTGCTTGCGATGCTTTCGAAAGGAGTCTACATTGCATTGGGTGCACGTCAGCATTCAAAGCAAAGTTCATTTCCGACCCCTGCTGCTGATTCTTATTAGTTGATGGATATTCAATATTGTCGGACGCCGTCATACACATTTCTTTGAGATTAGTAGGTGCCGAAACCATCACGCTTCGAAGGACAACGTCTAAATTTGACCAATACTTCAGTGAACTCATTAGTCTCCGCGTGTCCACTGATCATAGTGAATGCACACGCCTACACCCTCGTCACAGCCCCAATGGACCCTGCTTGGAAGCAAACTTTACTGTGCCTGCGTCTTACAACGATGTATAGTCAATGTTAGTGCACACATACGGTAGCAGGAATGTTCCGTCCCACGAGAGCTGGAACTGAATGAAATGATGAGAAACATATTTTCGCAATAAAGAGGTTGTGGTCAGGTTATTTGATCTGGCTGTCCAGATCACGTCAAGCTCCTCCGACCGCGGAGAACGAAATTAACCCTTACAAACCAATTTTTATTTCATTTTGATTCAGAATACTAAATCGCACATGGGACCAAGCGCTCATTGCATACTGAATCCTGACCAACACGCTGAAGATGCTGTAACAGCGACAGCGGCGCATGCACGGCATATGCCGCATGGACATGTAATCAAATGTCAGACTGTTGCTTTAAAGGCTTTACAGCCTCCTCGCATTCCTTCCTGGAGTTGCCGACACCGAAATCGCTATTCACCATGTTCTCATGCATAAAAAGTGTGTAGAATGTCCACAATTGCCATTACGTTCGTGGGGAAATCAAGAATGGCGATTGGCAAATGGCAACTATCAGCAATGGTGCCAGATGACACTGCGGTTCTGGGGGAAATCTCCACCAGATTTCGATGCTATAACGAAATGTCTACACTGCTGTAATACAGTTCCCTTTCTTATATTTCTTATATATATATATATATACTATACCCGCTTAAATGTACCCTAAGCTGATTCCAGGTAACCCACTCTGTCCCGCCGCAACAACATGCATGTCGCTACCGTGTCCCATGACTAAACGTCCAACAACAAATATATAAGCAACTACATTGTGCTCACTGTAAGTGCATCCACTCTGAGCATGCTATCTGGCATAATCGAAAATTCTGTCCCAGGTCACGTCATACCAAATTGCCTGTTGTGCTGCTGCAACTCGCACCCCCGCTGCAAGGCACCGAAGCACTACCCTAAGCTTTCCGGCCAAGCATGTTCCGAAAAGCCCTAGGCGCCCTGCTTTGCTTGTTACTTTGCATATACACGCTTATAATATCAACTGCATGCCGCAAGCTGCCGCGCAAGCACTCTGCAGGCGGCTTTCTCTACGCAGTGAAGGGCACCATTTCTCTCGCCAGGGATGCAGGCGGCCTTTCATGATTCCTCCATGCCACAAAGGTGCACGCCTGCCAATCCATTTACACCGCCTCCATTGTCACCCCTTCCTCAGAGGCTCAGCGCAGCGGAGCAGAGGTTGCAGCATGCCCAATGTCTATGAGCGCACCTGGACACAGAGGGTGGCTATATCACTGGCCAGTCATTCACAGCGACACATCCTTGCAACTGGACACAGAGGGTGGCTATATTACTGGCCAGTCATTCACTGCAACACATTCTTGCAACAGGACACAGAGGGTGGCTATATCACTGGTCAGTCATTCACAGCGACACATCTTCGCCTGGGCACAGTGCACGGCCCAGATAGCTTCAAGCGCCTCCGGGCTCGCAGGCCTCTCGCGAATCACAAGCTTCACATCCGGAGTGGCGTTGAGCGGCCGATTAGGGTTTAGCGGAGATCGCAAGTGTGTCCAGGGCGGGCAGGGTGCCGCGGCGCGGCTTCAGAAGGGATGCGGTGAGGGAAATCGTCGAGGGAGGCAGCGAGAGTCACCTGGTTGTGAGACTGCCATATGCTGCACCTGCTCCACGCGTCACTCTTTGCCGCGTCCTTCCACAGGGGATCCTGGGACATCGCTGCGCTGGTAGTGGCCGCCTTCACGAGGCACGCGCACGCCTCGGGCAGAGGCTCCTGCTCAGACGCACCTCCCTGAGTCTCACCCCCATGCCGAACTCTCTGCAAACATAGACTGGCCGTCCTGGATCAACTTGAAAGGGCGTTCCTACAACCGGCTCGAGGCATCGCGCAGAGCACAGCTAGATACAACGCTGGGGGGCCTCCCGAAGGATGCCACAAGAGTATGGCTTGGGACGCTTGAGGCCATCGGAGCACAGATGGGAGCATTTGGGGCCATTGGATAAAAAGCTGGGACACTTGAGGCCACCGGATCACAAATGAGGGTGCTTGATACTATTAGATAGAGCTTCAGACTACCGCATCATATTTCGCATGATGCCAGGCAAAATACCTCGTTGCCTGCTACAGCGATGCAGCCCAAGGCCACCGCTCCAGGCGGGGCTCGAGGCCACCATATGGTCACCTGCGCCCGCCCCCCGTCCATCCACGCCGCCTCTTTCGCATGATCGCTGGAGCAACCGTATCAGCGGCTCACTTTTCCCATGACCCATTAACGCAGCCTCTGGAAAATTTCTTTGACATTCCTTTGAAATGGTTTCTATATTATTTCGGATGTATTTATCAAAATTTGAGTGGGTTGCTGATCGCATAGAGCTTCCTGAAAGATGCCCCCAAAAAGGTCCAAACACTACGGCAGCACAACCTCTGCTCGCAAACCTGGAGGTTCACCTCCGGCGCCTCAAATGCGCGACTACTGCTTTGCGTCTTCTGTGCATAGTGAAAATAAGTCGATCATCGCTTGACATCGTGGGACAGTCGTTTTCTGAGTTAATAGAGGCGAGGGTTTTAGTCAGATATCTTCATCAGTCAAAGCATGTGTTGCCTGAGACCGCCACAGGTCAGGAAGTCAAGAAAAATCCCAGAAGGCTTTTCCCTAGAAGGCTCAGAAAAATCCCTGAAGGCTTTTTCCCAGAAGGCTAAGAAAATTCCCAGAAGGCTCAAAAATCCCAGAAGGCTTTTCCCAGAAGGCTTTTTCCCAGAAGGCTCAGAAAAATCCCAGAAGACTTTTTCCCAGAAGGCTAAGCCCGCAACGGCAGAAGCACGTTCTCGAGAGAAACCGGTTTCGAAACTTTGTCAGTTTAAGGCTCTGCGCACACCCGAGCCAGCAGTGCAGCAGGTGCAGCAGCAGGTGCAGCAGCAGGTGCAGCAGCAGGTGCAGCAGCAGGTGCAGCAGCAGGTGCAGCAGCAGGTGCAGCAGCAGGTGAGAATAGCGACAGCAAAATCTTGACAGGGGAGGCAGGCGCAAGGGACAGATTTCTCTTGACAGGGGAGGCAGGCGCAAGGGACAGATTTCTCTTGACAGGGGAGGCAGGCGCAAGGGACAGATTTCTCTTGACAGGGGAGGCAGGCGCAAGGGACAGATTTCTCTTGACAGGGGAGGCAGGCGCAAGGGACAGATTTCTCTTCTGTTCTTTGAATTCAGAAGTCTGCGTGCATGGCCAATCGACACTCAATGAAATAAGGCTCCACCAATGAAATAAGGCTCCACCAAGGGGGGCACCAAGGGGGGAGGAAGCACCGGATGCTGCGCTCCGCTCTTGGTGTCGCGCCACACGAGATCGAAGCCCATGGGGTGCACCACTGACTTATCAGCTAGGGAACAGACCTGTGCCGCCCCCGCCCAGGCTCCCACCACCCCCAACACAAAACACACAAACATAGTAAGGTGACTCCCTCCCTCCATACAAACATATTAAGGTAACACCCTATCTCCCTCCCTCCCATAAAAAACACACTAAGGCAATTTCCTTCCCCCTTCCATATAAAAATATCAAGGTAACTGCCTCCTTCCCTTCATATCAACATATTAAGGGAACTGCCTCCGCCCCTCCATATAAACATACTAGCGTTGTCGATCTTGAGGCCTCTGCTAGGCCATATCCACGTGGCCTTTTGCTGTCATCGTGATCATCGGCCGAGCTGATCACGAATCTCGGGATCTCGATGTCACTTCCGTTCGCCCTTTCGATTTCGCCATCGCATTTCGATTCGCACTTCCGGAGATTCCGTCCACCACCTCTCAGCTGCATCTAAGTGATGCTCGGCTGACGGTGCGTTGACAAAGACAGTGTCATGGCAAACCCTACAGCCCACTCGATTGTGGCATGGCATATCGATATGGCATGCGATGACATGGTATGGCATGGCATCTGGCATGGTATGGCATGTTGGCATCGCGTCATGTAGTCCTCATGCAACACTGCGATTGGTGTTTTGACACATGTAGTCCTCATGCAACACTGCGATTGGTGTTTTGACACATGTAGTCATCATATAACACTGCGATTGGTGTTTTGACACATGTAGTCATCATGCAACACTGCGATTGGTGTTTTGATTTTAAGTAAATAGGTAGGTACGTATGTAATTTGCCCAGGTTCGTTAAAGAGCAGGGGTTGAAGGCAAGGCCATTGACCACAGGCCTCCGCCCCTCCATATAAACACAGTAAGGCGACTGCCTCCCCCTCCGAGGGTGGTGGTTCTGAGCGCAGGCTTGGTTCAGGGGGGGTGGATTGGTTAGCTCGGGGGGTGAAGGTGGCTTTGCTTAAGTGTCACAGCATGATTTGCTTTTGAGCAGCTTCGCCACAAGCGACCACTCTCGGCCGAGCTCAGCTGAATGCGCATTCATTTATACCCGATGTCGCACGGAGCGAATGCCAGGGGGTGCGGCCTTTCCCAAGCACAGCCACGGCGGCACAACCGGAGCGTCTCTGAGCAGCCAGACACTGGAGACACACAGCGCCGGAACGTGGGCTGCCGTGCAGGCGGGCGGGGGAATGCACCTGCACGCTCTCAGGGGGGGCGTTGTACCCAGACACTGCCACGTCCCCAAGCGGCACTGCGTCCTCCTCTACCAGGGGCCGCCATATGGAGATGGGGGTGCATGCCGCGGCCTTCCGGAGCAGCCCTCCGGAGCCGCCTCCACCGTCCACCCCTTGGCTCGTCCTGCGAGGGGCAGGAAAGAAGGGGAGCGCAGCAGGCTCAGAGGATCCGCTTCTCACCATGCGCCTGATACTGTATCTGCCACCTGGCAAGACAAGCCGGGCGCTCTGCGAAGCCGAGGCAGAGTGGGACAAGGGCACATCTGCCTTTCACCAGGCCGAGCTTCATCCTTCACAGCCGTCCCATCGGACGAACCTGGTTTGGCATCCAGCGACTTGCAATTCCAGCCTCTTGGAATCCCCGCAAGCACTCGGACCCGCCGCATGCCCGGAGCGGAGGCAGTGAGCGGAGGCAGGCGGGGGCGCGCTCGTGGTGGCTGACGCGCCTCTGAACAAATTCCTCCGGGTTACCAGTTTCAGGTCGAAAAGAATTTGCCCAAGCTCAATTGGCCCTGGTCACTGATCACCAGTCACTGGTCATTGATCACTGATCACTGTTCACTAATAACTTATCACAGTTCACTGGTCATTGATCATTGATCACTAATCACTGTTCACTATTCACTGGTCACGGATCTTGCTCTGGATCGATTTTCGGACCCGCAATGTCGGCCCATGGAGCCCGTTGATCCATGCAGCAAGCGTCAAATCACCGTTGATCCATGCAGCGAGCGTCAAATCACCGTTGATCCATGCAGCAAGCGTCAAATCACCGTTGATCCATGCAGCAAGCGGGGTGGCTCGATGGCCGGCACGCACCACACGCGGATGAAGCCACGACACCGCATGGCGGGCTCCCCACCCGGCAGCCTCGGCACTTGCGAGGAAGCTTCGCTCCCCTCTGGCGCTGTGCCTAGAGCAGGGCATCGGGAGCCGAGCGAGTCCGTAGGCGAGCGCGGCGCCAGGTGGCGGCAGGACCCCGTGGCCGAGGTGGAGCCGGGGGATAGCCGGTGGTGCTGCGGGGCGCTGCAGCGGCTGCGGCACTGGGCGAGCATCTTGCGCAGGGCCGCCGCCTGCGAGCGCGCGCACTTCACCTCCTGGTGGATGTGCTTCGAGTCGAGGATGCGGCGGTCAGGGGGCGGGCGCTTCAGATGTATGATGAACAGTACAGATGGGTCTGTGGCCTCTTGGCCCCCCGCCCCACCAGCCGCAATCCCCGCATTCCCCCCTTCCCACCGCCGTTGTCGCCATCACTGCCGGCCTGGGGCCTTGACGGCGTCTCGTCTGCACACACATCATCCAGCACCCCCAGCTCAGGCGTGGCACCCCCAGCTCAGGTGTGGCACCCCCCAGCTCAAGCGTGACACCCCCCAGCTCAGGCGTGCCCCCCCCAGCTCAGGCGTGGAGGGTGAGATGCAGACACGCAGCATGCGGGGCACGATCCTAGGAGATGAGAGCGAAGCTGATGGGTCAATATCAACATCATGGTCATCATTGGCATCATGGTCATCACTGATATTATGGTCATCACGGCAGTACTAATGCAGTGTGATTTACTGCATTTGAGCTATCGTGCTTATTCCCGTTGGCCCCTCCAGATGGCGGCGGATGGTACGCTCAACACTATGTTTGAGCTAAACACTATTTTTTTGCTAACAACGACATGCAGAATTAGCGCTGAAGCAAGGCATCGGCTGGCTCAGCCCTCGGGGTGCTGCGGTGTCCCAGCATTTCATCTGCAGGTTGCTGTGTGCGCTCTGCTGTGCGGCTCTATCAACAGGCGGGTGGGATGGAGGAGGAGTGTGTGGGGGTTGACTCACCACCAAGCTGACGGGGTGGCGTAGACGCGTCCTCGAGCTCTTGGCGGTCAATGAATTCAAATTTGTTGTAGGGTCCGGATAGCCGCCGGCGGTCCTCTCGCGGTGTGACCGGGGCGCTGATCTCAACGGCCAGCAGATTTGCCCAGTCCACCGCCCATACCACGGAGCGCGGCTTGCTCAGCTCCTCCCCGCTTCTGCTCCCCCACCCGCAGCTCCTATCCTGAGCATCTGGCCGGGCCCGGGCCGCCTCATCCAACGGCTGGGGGCAGCGAAGCGGGGCTTCAGTTGGGCTGTAGGCAGTCTTGCTTGGCCTTGCTTGGCCTTGCTTGGCCTTAACCAGATGACACATCTTATCTTTGGCATCACGAGTATTGGCACGTGGAATACGCAGTGTACGAGCGCTCTAGTCACATGCACACGCCCCCGTGTCACAGTGACCCCACACACCAGGCAGAGACTGTCTCAGCTGGCAGAGATTGTCAACTGATGTGTAACATATACATTTACATATACGTTAGACCAGGATGCAGAGAAGGGGATGGAAGAGGGAAAGAGAGTAGACATGAAGAAGGTGGGAGGAAGAGAGGTATGGCGGGGCCCCACCGGCCGCTCGGGGGTGAGAGCAGCAGCGCGCGCTTGTTGGTGAGCACGAGCATCTGGTCTCCCGGGAGCTCCATGTGGCCCTCGTAGTGGTCCGTCTGCGAGTACTTCCCGCGTGTCTGCCACAGGTCCAGCCCCTGTCCGAAGTAGGTGCCATACTGGGCGAGCCTGAGAGCGTGCTGCCCTGCGGCGTCCCTCTTCCTGTACTCACGCAGCCGCAAGTCGCCCTATGGAGATCCCCGGCCCTTGCCCCCCCACCCCGGACCCCGCCCCAGAACCCCGCGCCCTCCACCAGCGCGTCAGCGTGCTGTGGCGAGGCGCTCAGTGTGGGCAGCTGCGGCGGAGGGCCCACGACCCATAGGAAGCTGGTCAGCTCCACAGACCGGGGCAAGAGAGGCGGGGAGATCACCTTTATGGCTCGCGGGAGTCGGCGGCGGTTCGTGTCGTGCGCAGACAAGAGAACTGCCTTCGCTGTGTACATCGCCTGCCTCAGCTACCCCCCAGTGACCACCCCTAGTAACCCCTCCCGTCCACCATCTCTTGGCCTCCCAAAATGCCTCCCAGCACGGCGGCCTGGTCAAACCATGCTCCCATCACGGGAGTCACCGGCCCAAAGCTGCAAGACACTGGTACGGCACTGGTGCCAGCAGTGACACACTGAACGGCATGAGATCGGCCAACAAAAGCCAACCCACCATCATCCCAGTGGATGTGAAAAGCAAATCAAGAGCAGGGCGGGGCCGTGACAAGATACCACAAACGCATACGTATTCCCAATCCAGATGCAAAGCAGCATGGAAAGATGATACGATGTGACCGATCATCGCCCAACAATGCAGTGACACAGAGAAGGGGCCACGTGGCGTCTGTCTGTCTGCCCCCCCCGGAATTCCTGGGAGGGGTCCGAGGAGTATGGGGCCGTGCCATTTCCCCGGAGGGTCACGGGCAAATGGGCGCGGCGCGGCGCAGGAGGAGCCGGCAGAACATGGGGGGCGCGTTTGTGGCAGCGCAGCATGCAGAGGGGGCTCTGGGGGCATGCCTTGTCCATGGCGGCAGACACGCCGACGGTAGCCTGGGAGACGAGGTCGAGTGCCCCGCTGGTGGGCTGCGTCACAACCCCAATGATGCCCTTCCCCAAGCCCTGACAAAGCCCGGCCCTCGCTCAGTTCCGCGCCTCCTCGGCTCCTGTGGCGCACTTTCACTGCCCAAGTTCCACCTGCGAAGAAGATGGATTACGCCTGTGCATTACGCAACAATGAGATGGATCACGCCTGTGCATTACGCAACAATGAGATGAATCACGCCTGTGCATTACGCAACAATGAGATGAATCACGCCTGTGCATTACGCAGCAATGACATGAATCACGCCTGTGCATTACGCAACAATGAGATGGATCACGCCTGTGCATTACGCAACAATGGGGCATCGTTATGTACATAGCGAATTGAGATTGAGAGCCCAGGAGCACAGCATGATTGCAGTGAAGTGAGGGTGTGAACCATGTCGCACTCGCAGGTGAAGCAGGCGCCGGAGCGCGGTGACGGATGGAGGCAGGAAGGGCACCTTAGCGAAGCCCTCCGCGCCGCGCTCCCTGGCGCCCTCGTAGGGTTTGGTCACCAGCCCAGTCACTCCCCGGAACACGCCCTTTGCCAGCGCCTCGCTGCCATCAAGCATGGCATCCTGCGTGCCATGCCCCTCCCGCCCATGCTCAGTCCCGCGCCCCCTCGGTTCGTGTGGTGCACTTGCACTGCACAAGCGATGATGCTCGCGGAGGCCCCCCTAAAGGGGGGCGGAAAAGAGGCGATACGTATAAGAAGTTGCATACATTTTTTCTCGCCTCCCATCAAAAGGGGAGGGAAAATGGAAACACGACTTACAAATATAAGTGTAAACTTTATCACTCGCACGGCTGTGGATTATTCTACCGTCTGGTCGAATTCACTACACAAGGCGAGGTTGATCCTAAATTCTCTTGATGGAAACGTGGTGAACACAACCATACTACTTTCTTAAATAAGGGCTTATCCCCAGAAGTGAAGGTACTCATTCAAGATGGAGTTCTTGCAAGGAAGGGAGCCATGTGACCAGTAACTAGTTGCACAAGGGGTGTCATTAGTTGCGAGGGCCTGCCAGATTCTTTTAGCTCCCTTCCTTGCAAGAAATCCATCTTGAATGAGTACCTTCACTTCTGGGGATAAGCCCTTATTTAAGAAAGTAGTATGGTTATGTTCACCACGTTTCCATAAAGAGAACTTAGGATCAGCCTCGCCTTGGGTAGTGAACTCGACCACACGGTAGAATACTCCACAGCTGTGCGAGTGATAAAGTTTACACTTATATTTGTAAGTCGTGTTTCCATTTTCCCTCCCCTCTTTATGGGAGGCGAGAAAAAATGTATGCAACTTGACATGGTTGGGCTTGCGGTGGTCCCCCATAAAGGGGGGCAGAGAAGAGGCGCTGCACCTTGACGCGATCATGCTTGCGGTGGTCCCCCATAAAGGGGGGCAGAGAAGAGGCGCTGCACCTTGACGCGATCATGCTTGCGGTGGTCCCCCATAAAGGGGGGCAGAGAAGAGGCGCTGCACCTTGACGCGATCATGCTTGCGGTGGTCCCCCATAAAGGGGGGCAGAGAAGAGGCGCTGCACCTTGACGCGATCATGCTTGCGGTGGTCCCCCATGAGCTGCTGGTTACTGCGCTGCTTACGCTTCTGCACAAACTGCTTATCAAAGGACAAAGCTGCCAGCCCTGCACCCATGTGGCCGAACACGCCACCCACGCCCTCCAGCACGGCGTAGCTACGCAATACATTGAGCGCCAGGGACACCCGCTGTGTGAAGTGCTCCCGCATCTGCTGCTCGAACACCTGTTCCCAGCCCCCCACCTCCGCCCCCCCACCACCGGCGCCAGGGGATCAAGGGCTGCCACCTTGCCGCCATGCGCCCCGGCTGCCAGGAACCTTCCACAGCCAAGCTCTGGCCACGACAGCTGAGATGCACAAATCGGGGGCCCGCCTCCAGAGCCCCAGCAGCGCCCCCGGCAGAAATACGGTCCTCGCAGCGAGCGCCAGCCTCACGCAGAAGAACAGGCGGGGTGACGGCCTCGCTAGAAGGGGCACACTCCCTGTGCCAGCAGCGTCCCCGTGCTCCACGTCAGCCTCGAATGGCGCCGAGCCCGTGCGTCACCTGCGAGGCATGCATCTGGCAGCCTGCGCGGCGCACCTGCTGGCGGGTGAACAGGTTCTCCTCCAGGAAGGCCGGCAGTGACAGCGCCGCGCCCTCCACGTTCGGGAGGGCCAGCATGACCGCCCACATCGCGCTGCCTAATCCGCCGCGCGGCCGGCTCTCGGGTGCGAGGTGGAAGCTCAGCTTCATTCGTATCCGGCTGATGCTCATCACACCTGCGCCGGCTCCCCTCCCCTCTGTCCTCGTCTCCCTTCTACTTCCCCCATCTTGCATTTCTCGTTTCATTATAGCGTGGGACGGCCGGGCCTGGCGGTACGGCTTTCCTCGGTCCTCTCTTGCTGCACTGGCATGTCGAAGTGGTGGGGAATGCGCGAGCCCCCCCCTGCGACTGACTGGATTCTGGCAGCTGCCGGGCAACTCTCCGACCGCCAGAGCGTGGGATGCAGGCGCTCGCGCCGGTGAACCTCGCGGTGCACGGTGCTCATTTGGGGGCGCCTCCATTCAGTCCAAACCCGCTTCCACTTCCGGCACTTCGTCTCATCCCGGCAGGGAAGGCAAGACTTCGAGGTGTTTGCTGCGGGGTTGCGGGGGGGAGTGAAGGCACTGACGGCCCACCGATCTGCAGGGGCAGGCTGGCTGCGACTGACGTGGCATCCGGCTGACTCGACAGCCGCGACAAATTCAGCGACTTGATCATTGCGTGTAACCGCCACACGAGTGCCTCATGCACTTGTACTACCACCCCCTGTGCACAACACCCTTCCCACCCCCCAAGCCGAGGTTGGGTCTGCTCCAGGGGGGAGCCGCAGCGGGCCTCCGGCAGCCGGGGCCCTGCCCTCGGGGGAGGCACGCGCTTTCAGAGCAACTTCCGATACGCGGGGGTCGAGCCACGAATGCGTCTGCGTGCTGGGATGTAGGGAGTTACGAGGCAGCGCTGTGCGCCGAAGGTATTATTTCTGCACTGGCAACGTCTCTCACCGCAATGAGGCGGCACCTCAGCGCCCCCCCCTCTCTCCTTGATCTCGCTCTCTGCCCTCTCTCTCTCTGTGTCTGTTCCAGATGCGGTGCACCAGCCCCCCGCTTCGCCCTCCGGCACGCGGCAGAGGCGCCAGGGGCGTGCTATCCTCCGCCACATCTCAATCCCGAATGTCGAAGCTCGACTGCAGTTCTCCAGGCGTCAGAGCCCTCCAGACCCTCCGCCCAACTGCGGTTCAGCCGCGAGGCGTCCGAGCTCCTCAGCGGGCGTCCGCAGCGGGGAGCAGCGCCGCACCTCCTCACACAGATTGCTCGTGATGCATGGGTAGAGCTTGGCGCCCCCCTGCAGCCCGGCCTTCTGCGAGACTGCCACCTCCAGCAGCGGCATGCGCTTGCGGCTGCCCGACTTCGAAGTCTGCCGCTCACACCCGCAGCACCCGGAGCTTCACTGGCGGCAGCTGGGCGGCGCTGCTGAGAAACGCGAGAGGCCGCGGCAAGGCAAGGCCCTCCGGAATGACGGCTCAGCCATCTGCCACCGCCGAGCCTTTCGGAAGCCCCGCGTGAGAGGAAACCTGGCCGAAATCGACGGTATATCCAGAGGAATCGGCATCTGAGGGCCCCGCTGTTGGGTGCATTGCACACAGCCGCTGCATGGGGTGGTTGCACCCTCCTGCCACGGTGCCACCAGTGTCCCATCCCACGATCTGCCTGGACCGTTGCGCGGCACCGCAGGATGGGGCGTGGAATGCGTGGGAGTTAGGTGGCTGCATACCTCTCCCCGGGCAAACACGACTGGGAAGGCAGAGAAGGTATTTTGGTCATCGATTTGAAGGTCGTCCACGCGCAGGGAGCACGAGGACATGCCCCCTGCCAGCCCGGTGCTGACCTCCAGCAGCAGGCCGGTCAGCGACGCCAGCAGCACCTGCACCGCGCGGCACACGCCTTCCTTCAACCGCCGCGGAGGCGTCTAGAACTTCAGCCGCGCAAAGGGGCTCCCTGGAGGGCGCCGTGGCGCGGCCAGAGGGGGTGGGGGGCAATGCACGCCCGAGAGGGTCTTAGCGTGGCATCAGGAACTCAGGCTACCCCACAGGCAGAAGGCTGATATCCGCGAGCACAAAAGCTTGTGTCCTCTGAAGGCGCAGTGGCGAGCTCAGCACTTGCGCTGAGCAACTGCACATGCTTTGCCCATGCATGGCATCCACCACAGCGGGCGGAGCCTGCGATGCAACACGCCACGTGGCCTCCGTTGGCGCACACCTCCGCAGGCGCCGCGTCCACCACGGAGAGTGTCAGATCCGCGATGTCCACCACGAAGTGCCACTCCGCGCGGTGCAGAGCCAGCTCGCGGTGCCGCCCTGCACCACCCGCTGCTGCCAGCTGGCCGCCGCACACCGAAGGATCAGCGGACAGCACCAGCACCTCCACACCGTCCTCCTCCATGTGGATCACCAACACGCGCCCAGCCTGCCCATTTGTGCCCATTGCTGGCAGCCACCCAAGCTCCTGCAGCGGCGGCTTGGCATCATCACCTTCTGCCTCCCCGCGCGCCTTCCGCGAGGTCGCCAGCGGCTCCACCACAAACAGCCGCCCCTGTACCGCCCGGCGCCCCCCCAGTTCATTGTTTTTCGATTGGCTTCAAATTTGCTTCAATATATGACTAGGCGCCACGTCACTGTCGGGAGCCAGCATGGCCAGCACCTCGTCTAGGGGGAACTATAGGAGCCGATGTTGAGGGGCATGGGCAGGCCACAGCATCAATCCCCAAATAGCAAGGTGGCATCCCAACCAAAAAATACGCTGGCATCAACACAAACAGAACTCCATAAGGATGAGCACAAACAGAGTGAGCAGCATATCAGCTTTTT
The DNA here is from genome assembly GCA_001247695.2 of Cymbomonas tetramitiformis. Lineage (NCBI taxonomy): Eukaryota > Viridiplantae > Chlorophyta > Pyramimonadophyceae > Pyramimonadales > Pyramimonadaceae > Cymbomonas > Cymbomonas tetramitiformis. Next base: position 79,372 of record LGRX02008608.1, read on the forward strand.
GCGCCAGATGGGTCCGATGAACCGTGCATGGATACTGGTGCGCCGCCTCATACGAGCTCGTGCGCGCACATCCTGGGGGCACCTGGGGGGGGGTGGAGGGGGGTTCTACCTCAGGGTGCGCCTCGGCCTGGAGCCAGACGCGATACCCGGCCTCCCCGTCCTCCCCGGCGGAGGCGCCCCACGTCAGCCCTACTGCAGCGAGTGGTGGCACCTCGAGCCAGTGGTCCCCAGGCTTTTGGCACAGCAGGAAGGGCAGCGGCGTGCGGTTCTCCACCATCGCCACCGGGCGCAGGCATTCCCGCACAGCCACCGCCACGGACGCTGGGGAAGAGAGCTGTGTGGACACCTGCACGCGCACCACGCCGCCCGCACCAATCATCCGCTGGCAGCTGCGGGCAGCGCTGCGCCGCGAGGCTCCCCTCGGAGAGGGGGCGGTCGGTGTCCTCCGAGCAGGGGGCGGTCGGTGTCCTCCGAGCAGGGGGCGGTCGGTGTCCTCCGAGCAGGGGGCGGTCGGT
>LGRX02008609.1:0-12972 GCA_001247695.2 Cymbomonas tetramitiformis
TCCTACCGGGGATGCCGATTTTGAAGTTGGGTCGATATCGGGGGCCAGTCACCTTTAATTTCAAGGGGTCTACGGCCACCCCAGGGCCCAAGGGGGGTCGATTGGACCTCCACAGGGCTTAGTAGATAAGTTATGATGATTTCCTACCGATGCCGATTTTGAAGTTGGGTCGATATCTCTATGACGGTCGAGTTTTTTCCGAAAATCGATACCGTTTTTGACTTAGTCGCGTAGACCTCCCACGAGTGCGAGCCACGGGCTGTCACCCCACTATTCTGCCACCACTCTACTCCCCACCCCTCCGGGTAATCTTGGGGATGTCCTGTGGTGCATTTGAGTACCTCGCACGCCCTTAGACCTCAAGGGAATCACTCCAGAGCGGCCCATCTGCTCACCCACCCACCACACCGAGAACCCCCTCTGGACCTCTATGACTAACCCCCGAAATTCCTGCAAAGGTTTTGCAGGCTCTTCTCTTCTCGCCCCCCTTAGCCCCCCGGCGTGCGAATTACCCCAAGGTACCTGCTTGACCCCTGTGCACCGAAATATGGCCATTGGGCCTACGCTACACATCGTTTCTACGGCCACTTTTGGGTTCCTGGACACGATTTGGCCAATGGCGAGGCATTGTCATGACACATACGAGGCGAATCCCATCGCGTAGTTGAGTGCTATCACGACATGCAGTCCGTCATTCCTTGACAGCGCTCCAGATGGGATCTAAATAGCATAATTTTATTGATCGACGGAGTACAGCTAAGTGTCAGGCCACCTAACGATCTCAGCTTCAAAATGAACATGGAGGCCTGCGTAACACATATCGCGATAATTGCTGAAAGTTAAACAGAATTTCAGCAGTTCAGAGCAGGCTCACAGGAACGCACGCCCATTTCTACGTTTCCTTGCCTGCCAGTTGTAACAGAATGTCACTGATATATCTTTTAAGTTATGACAGCTGAGACTGGCGGCAGAATCAGGTCGCGCGTCTCGCTCACCGGCCGCTATGCACGGATTAGGTTGCCCGCACTTTCAAAGCACAATAAGTGAAACTGCCTGTGTGGTTGCAGCTCCCTAGAATTAACTTTTTGGTCATCTGTGCTGTGAGCTGATGTGCTTAACTAACCCAGGGCCTAGTTTAATTATCTCATGAGAACGCTTAGTCAACAGTCTCGCAGAACTCAACAGTCAGACTTATGGCCTGGAGGACGTTACAACATAATTTGTCGGTGGATTTAGAGGATAGAACTATTTACAAAACGGTTTTACGCTGAGACTACATCCCCGCACACCAAGGGCATTGGTTCAACGTTTTGCATTCAGGTACGAGTCTCAAAGGCTAACGCCTGTTCCCAACGCGCCAACTGCTCGGGGCTGCATAGCGAGTCCTCTGCGTTTTTTGGGGCTGATGAGAGGGATTTCGGTCTGGTGGACTCTTGATAGTTAGTGCAAGGTCCTTTTGGCCTCGGCGATTATCGACTGTTTGTTGACCGCCGACGAAGAGTCTGCAAGAAAACGTGACGAGCAGAGGGTTTTTAGTATACAACTTTCCTGCCACACCTTTCCAGGTAGGGAATGCGGCAAATAAAAAAAAGAGGGAAACAATGCTGAGAGCGTACCTTGCCTGTGCCAAGGGGGGCACCGTGCGTCGATATGTGCGCCTCTGTGTGCGATACGTTCATCACTGTGCGCTGTTGTTGCCGAGTTCCACACATCCAGAGGCATATCACTGAATATGAGCTGAGGCGTCCTCGGGTCTGATCGCCCCTGCTCCCCCCTCTAACTCTGGCGTGCTTTGTTGTGTACAGATCCGCTTGCAGAGTTAAAAAAACTCCCGAAAAGGTATACCAAAGGTATATTTTTTCGCGGACTGTTTCGAACTGAAGAGCAGCTTTTTTTTTTCAGTTAACGAAACCTGTCATTATTCGTTTTGCGGAGGTCAGAATTGTTGAGCGCGGCAGCGCCGAGAAAACAGTAATGAGACTGCAGCAGGCTCAGTGCAGCCTGCAAGCCTCATCTCTTTACCTTAGTTTAGTTTGCCTAAGGTACAGGCCTACTTGCGGGTGCATATCTTGGCACCATACTCCTGCTGGGATGAGTGGTATTTTTGGGGCTGCAGTCTGAGTATTGGGCGAACGCCACTCAGCTTGGGTTTAATTCCCAACAGTCCCGGGAGGGGGGGGGTGGGGATACAAGTGCCGCTGCTGAAGAGGAAACTATTCCCCTTTTGCGGAAGGATTTGCGACCGTCTAGTATTACATAATAGAAGGGAACACACCATCCCGTTTGCTGCACTTTTGATAGGGAAACAAGATACAACCCTGACTGCGATTCAACACGCAGTGAGGGAACGATGCGCTTGGAACGGTGTGCCAAAACAGAGTGATATTTTTCGGGACTGTAGTCTGAGTATTGGGGCTCACCCCGCTCAGCTTGGGTTTAATTCCCAACAGTTCCTGGGGGGTGGGGGGGTAGCCAGAACCGACGGCGACCGTACGCGCCGTCGATTCCACAGCCAACAGCACCGAGATGCCCCGTTGAAGCACTTATTAAATAGATAGATAGTCACGCACATAGCCTGTGTATTTTGTGTGGCGTTCCCTTTGTGTTTGAGGGAGGCACTATCAAGTGCATAGGAAAGGTCCGAGCATCCGTTGCATGGGTTGCTGCTGTTCACTGTATGCCTGAAAACGGTTGGGATCATCGGCATCCAGTTGTGTGAGGCTGCCGTATGTTTGAGAGCTCAAAAAGCATAGAAACTAGTTGTATTATATGCACTCTTGTTGTAGAACTAGGCTTGGATAGGTTACCTTGTTGGTATTATTATTATCATTTTCATTCTTAGCGCGTTTTCGCGAATAACGTATCTTGTGAACCAATTTGAGGTTTCAACACTCCTAAGACTATTTGTCATACCTACAACTTTTGTATGTACATATATAATAACGTTAGCACTCACATAGCACCAATTTTCACGCTTCCAACAAGTGCAGGTTGCTAACACGCTCAAACCCTAAGTCATACGTCCTACACCCCCCTCACTTTTCTATTTGCTGCACAACAAATGCATGTGAATGAGCCAAAATGGACGTCACCATCGTTTATGGCAACATCAAAATAGGTAATATTGCTATTAGTATTGTTGGCATACATTGGATAATTCTCCGAATAAAACCCAAACCCCTAGATGGTCATTTCGACCCCCCCCTGGGTGCCATGTGAAGCCTCATAATGATACGCGTTTCCATGACGGCGTGTATCATTATAAGGCTTACTGCACTGTAGGAGGTTATGCGTAAAGTAAGGTGATATATTCACATGATAAACGAATAATGCCATATTCATCGAAGGATGATATACATAAAACAGGTATATTAGGGACATGCACATACGACAAAGGGACAATTCAAAATTGTAGCATATGGCAAGGTATGAACTTTGGGCATACCTCTCTAACTGAGCGCTCTACGAGCACATGGGCCTATCTACTTTGGAACTTTTTTTCCAGACTTTGAACTTTTTCAAAGTCTGGAAAAAAAATATACACTCACGGCGAGGTGATTGAAACCTGTTTGTGCCGGAGCTACGCATGCTAAAATACATACCGTGCTACACAAATCTTGTACAGGGTATTTACAAAAGGGTATTATTTACAAAGACTATAAGGAAGTGTCTCTCAAATATAAAGGTGAGCATCGGGCGTCTACTATCAAACATTAGATGCAACAGGGGCCAAAAGGTTAGATCTTCTAGGAGCACGAGGGGTTGTAGCTTCTGCGGAGACCGGTTTTAGCTCAAATTGCACCAAAAAGAGACCTGCAGAGTCTAACCAATCACACTCTGCGGTGTCACCGTTCATTATTCTCATACCGCTGGGAATCAGGTTGGACAAGGACTTTGTTAAGGTCCATTCTTGCGGCACCAATTCTGAATACTCCAAAGCATCGCGGATATCACGAACCGAAGGATTGTCAACAGTTTCCCCTGCAATGTATAACTGCATCACAGGGACAAGTTATGCTTTTTGCACAAGAGGAAATGAGGTAACAAGAAATAAGATACGTGTCCTCTCCTGAACACTTTGAAAATACGGGGAACCCCTCTTTGGTTATGGGGCCAAACAGGAAACCAAGTGTTCCGTTTTCCAAAGGGTGCAAGCAACATTCAAGCACAAGCTACGGAGCGCAATGGTGCTGATACAGACGTCGGACCGGTGGAATAAAGTCCTGTCAAAACACGACCACAAACTACGGCACGTTCCCTTCAAAGCCTTCGAGTTCAATATGCCTCGGTTGAGCGGGCAAGGGGTAATCAGGTGGAGAAAGTCACGGAGCTTGAAGCCATAATCAATCAGCTCAAAGCAGAGAATCTATCCATGAAGCAAAGAATTTCCAAGGGGAATATGATATTAAATATATGCTTTACTGTGTGGGACTTCAGCACAACTTGTACGCAGTGTCTTGTATACTCCCAAGACACAGTGTACAAGCTGTGCATGCAAGTGGCAACTAAGGTTTGCACTGAGATCTCCGGAAAATGTTCCCGGCGCTCTTATTTGAGCTACTGCCACAGTAAAATTCCTCGGTTGCAACAGACAGTCAGGAACGCGTGACTGTGGACGGAGTTCACCCAAAAGATAATCGACGGCGGGGACGCTTCACACCGTTCCCGCCACTCCGCTAGCACCACAGCTTACAGGTTTCCATCACCAAACCAAGACGGGAAAATTCCCGTGGATCCGTTGTGCATCAGCAATCCCTTTGCCTGCTGTGCGTGCCCCAATTCCCAACATCGTACTTTTAGGACCTGGTCAGCCAGGTTATGGCAGTGGCTTCTCAGCATCAAACTAAGATCTCCGAAACAAGTTCCGGCGCTCTTTTTGAGCTAAAGCCACACGCGTGTTTCTCACCGAATGCACATCATTATGTGGGGATGGGGGGGGACTTCCAATACGTGGCAAAACAAGCGTCTCATTTATCTTGTGTACTTAAAATGCACACTACGCCCAAGCATATGCATAATACTTTCACAGTGTAGTACAACTCTCATGAGAAAAATACTCAACGCACAGCACAAGCTGGTGAAAAGACGCTCTGCAACTTCATAAGGTGTGGACTAGGGGAAAAACACCTGCCAAGCGAAAATGACTCAGCACACAACTTTCAGTCACCAGTTCACGCCAACAGAAAAAAATGAGGGGACCCCGAGATCAGGATGGTGAGCAAACGAACTTTCAGACGCAGCAGTCGAGATTCAGGAACAGAGTGAGCCGGGCCAATGAAGTGATTTTCACAACCGCATACAAGACTACCACAGGATTCCTCAAAAGATAAGGTAGGACTCTTAGGATATGATAGGACCACCTGCGAACAGCATAAACAGAGGTCAGTCTTCCCGAAAATGGTGCAAACGGCCGGTCCAAGTCTGGAAAGTAATCGGTCGCTTCACGTCACAGGCGCGCACAAAGCCAGCAGGCTGAAAATTCAGAAAAAATAATACGGTGGCACAGGGAAGGACTTCTATCCAGTGACAGCGAGCGCTCAAAGGGCTCCACAGCAGTCAAATATTGTCAAAACGAGCTGTGGTCGGCAGGGATGAAGCATCCGACGAGCTAGAGCTATGCTACCCTAGCACGCCGTCATCAACGCCTTTTGCAAAGCTTGAAAGTCGCACAACCGAACGCTGTGTGCTTCCTGGAGTCGGCGTTGATTGTGGAGTGCTGCGGGCACCCGGCAGACTCGCTTGCCGTGCGGATGGAGTACGCAAGCGTACATCCGGTCTACCTCGTCTCCTGCCGCTACCGCTACCGTGCATATTTTCCAAATTCTTAAGTGAACTTTACATATAATTCCGTCCAAACCACGTTTTATCTATATATCTAATCCCAAGGAATGTTTCTGTATGTTCAGATATCTCCAGTGTGATCTTAGGCAACATCGCGATGTCTCATGGACATTCTAACGATGGGGCCATGGTTTCCAGCCTGGGCCTCATCTTGGAAACCGTCGATTAAGTATCTTGAGGAGTATTACGATGAATCCTACGATCAGATCTAGGAATGAACTGAAACAACGTTAAACTAAGGTCGTGCAGCGCTCGATGGATGGCATGAACATGAACATCGACCGGCATCACAGACGTTTCACAAGACATCGCGACATGTCGCGATAATATAAGTGGCCCTAGGAATGATGTGTGCTGTACAGCTCGCACAATGCAGCTGAATCACTACCCCTGGGCTTCCCTCCAGAATTGGAGGGCAAACCGTCATAGAGATATCGGGGGCCAGTCGCCTTTAATTTCAAGGGGTCTACGGCCACCCCAGGGCCCAAGGGGGGTCGATTGGACCTCCACAGGGCTTAGTAGATAAGTTATGATGATTTCCTACCGGGGATGCCGATTTTGAAGTTGGGTCGATATCGGGGGCCAGTCACCTTTAATTTCAAGGGGTCTACGGCCACCCCAGGGCCCAAGGGGGGTCGACTGGACCTCCACAGGGCTTAGTAGATAAGTTATGATGATTTCCTACCGGGGATGCCGATTTTGAAGTTGGGTCGATATCTCTATGACGGTCGAGTTTTCCCCGAAAATCGATACCGTTTTTGACTTAGTCGCGTAGACCTCCCACGAGTGCGAGCCACGGGCTGTCACCCCACTATTCTGCCACCACTCTACCCCCCACCCCTCCGGGTAATCTTGGGGATGTCCTGTGGTGCATTTGAGTACCTCGCACGCCCTTAGACCTCAAGGGAATCACTCCAGAGCGGCCCATCTGCTCACCCACCCACCACACTGAGGACCCCCTGTGGACCTCTATGACTAACCCCCGAAATTCCTGCAAAAGGTTTTGCAGGCTCTTCTCGCCCCCCTTAGCCCCCGGCGTGCAAATTACCCCAAGGTACCTACTTGACCCCTGTGCACCGAAATATGGCCATTGGGCCTACGCTACAGCTCGCACAATGCAGCTGAATCACTACCCCTGGGCTTCCCTCCAGAATTGGAGGGCAAACCGTCATAGAGATATCGGGGGCCAGTCACCTTTAATTTCAAGGGGTCTACGGCCACCCCAGGGCCCAAGGGGGGTCGACTGGACCTCCACAGGGCTTAGTAGATAAGTTATGATGATTTCCTACCGGGGATGCCGATTTTGAAGTTGGGTCGATATCGGGGGCCAGTCACCTTTAATTTCAAGGGGTCTACGGCCACCCCAGGGCCCAAGGGGGGTCGACTGGACCTCCACAGGGCTTAGTAGATAAGTTATGATGATTTCCTACCGGGGATGCCGATTTTGAAGTTGGGTCGATATCTCTATGACGGTCGAGTTTTTCCCGAAAATCGATACCGTTTTTGACTTAGTCGCGTAGACCTCCCACGAGTGCGAGCCACGGGCTGTCACCCCACTATTCTGCCACCACTCTACCCCCCACCCCTCCGGGTAATTTTGGGGATGTCCTGTGGTGCATTTGAGTACCTCGCACGCCCTTAGACCTCAAGGGAATCACTCCAGAGCGGCCCATCTGCTCACCCACCCACCACACTGAGGACCCCTTGTGGACCTCTATGACTAACCCCCGAAATTCCTGCAAAAGTTTTGCAGGCTCTTCTCGCCCCCCTTAGCCCCGCCCCGGCGTGCAAATTACCCCAAGGTACCTACTTGACCCCTGTGCACCGAAATATGGCCATTGGGCCTACGCTACAGCTCGCACAATGCAGCTGAATCACTACCCCTGGGCTTCCCTCCAGAATTGGAGGGCAAACCGTCATAGAGATATCGGGGGCCAGTCACCTTTAATTTCAAGGGGTCTACGGCCACCCCAGGGCCCAAGGGGGGTCGATTGGACCTCCACAGGGCTTAGTAGATAAGTTATGATGATTTCCTACCGGGGATGCCGATTTTGAAGTTGGGTCGATATCTCTATGACGGTCGAGTTTTCCCCGAAAATCGATACAGTGCTGACATTATTGCTTTTTTAATTAAATAACTATTTCTGAAAAAATATTGGAGAGAAGATAAGGTCAATATATATATATACATTTGACTGAAGCCCTGTATAAAGAAAAGGATAAAGTCACAAATAATTTATTAAAATCTTGATGTATGAATGTGGCAAAGATAAAGAATAAACTGAATATATATATTTCGATTATTCGCTTGTCCACTTGTGCGATAAAGATAAAGGTAAAGTAGACAAATAATATAAGATCACCGTTGCCCGCATATACCTGTAACCTCAAGCACAGCTCATCAAGCAATTGCGCCCATCGAGTAACAAGGAGAAGCCACGCATCACACACTCAAAGACCATCACAACACCGTAGCGTCCGAGACGAAGATGAGGGCAGGCTCAAGTGGCGGTGGTATGAGCTGTATGAGGAGCTCGTCCTCAAACTAAGGGCTCACCTGCAGTCAGAGAAGAAAAAGCGCATGGAGTGAAAGTTGTTTTGTACACTTACAGTAGAAAGAACCCCACATCGATCGATACACGCACACGCACCTCACTTACTTGCGGGAACAATTGTCAGTGTGCGTGTGAACTAACAGAGTAGTACCTTTCCGTCACTGCATGAACTGAACTAGAATCATATCACTCCTCTGGGTAATAATATGGAATCATATAGAGTATAGTAATGCTTCGTTTGAGAATGATATAGAAGAGGTGATATTTATTTATTCGAACTACACATATGACTTGCTTATCCTTTCAGGCTCACACTCAAACCCGGTGGGCCACCGCGATGCGTCCAACCCACAACAATATTGTATATTCCGACTTGTATGTGCAGGGATCGGAATTAGATTGTACAAACAGCAAAGGTCCACCAAATAAATAAATTTGGAGATATACCGTGCAACTTTGGGTTAAGATAATGTTAAAGTTTAAAATTATATACATCTCTCGTGCCGCGAGTGTGCTAAAAGTAAAGTTAAAGTTAAAAATTAAATAAATATTGTATGGTAAAAAGTTTAACAGTGCTAATTGATTATCACCTGCGAAAAAAACAATAAAAAGTAATAATGTCAGCACTGTACCGTTTTTGACTTAGTCGCGTAGACCTCCCACGAGTGCGAGCCACGGGCTGTCACCCCACTATTCTGCCACCACTCTACCCCCCACCCCTCCGGGGTAATTTTGGGGATGTCCTGTGGTGCATTTGAGTACCTCGCACGCCCTTAGACCTCAAGGGAATCACTCCAGAGCGGCCCATCTGCTCACCCACCCACCACACCGAGGACCCCCTCTGGACCTCTATGACTAACCCCCGAAATTCCTGCAAAGGTTTTGCAGGCTCTTCTCGCCCCCCTTAGCCCCCCGGCGTGCGAATTACCCCAAGGTACCTGCTTGACCCCTGTGCACCGAAATATGGCCATTGGGCCTACGCTACAGCTCGCACAATGCAGCTGAATCACTACCCCTGGGCTTCCCTCCAGAATTGGAGGGCAAACCGTCATAGAGATATCGGGGGCCAGTCACCTTTAATTTCAAGGGGTCTATGGCCACCCCAGGGCCCAAGGGGGGTCGATTGGACCTCCACAGGGCTTAGTAGATAAGTTCTGATGATTTCCTACCGGGGATGCCGATTTTGAAGTTGGGTCGATATCTCTATGACGGTCGAGTTTTCCCCGAAAATCGATACCGTTTTTTACTTAGTCGCGTAGACCTCCCACGAGTGCGAGCCACGGGCTGTCACCCCACTATTCTGCCACCACTCTACCCCCCACACCCCTCCGGGTAATCTTGGGGATGTCCTATGGTGCATTTGAGTACCTCGCACGCCCTTAGACCTCAAGGGAATCACTCCAGAGCGGCCCATGCGTCCACGTTCCATCTTACTACTTGACAGACATGACCGAGAGTAGAGCCGCGTACTTCAGACGATTGAGTCAGACTCGACGCTTGTATGTGATTGGACATTTGGAACATGGACCTATCGGCCGCAGGTGTATGTGGGTCTTGGTATTCAAGAATCCGCTGGTCAGAGCCAGGATGTTACAGGGTGGAGAAGGTGAAGGCATTGGTATGTTCACTTTCAGTTTGGGCAAGTTCATGGCAGATGGTGATACGACCCAGTATGCTGAACAAGCCCATATTTGAGTCTGTGCTACTGCACGCAGCAGGCCAGCAGCTACAGATGGGGGATGTTGGAAATCTGGGCTTGCATGATAGAGCTTAGCGTTCGATCTCAGAATATCAGAATTTCAAAAAATTTGTAGCTCTACGATCTTGAGCTGTGTTGAGATTGCTCGGACAGTTACCGACACCAGTGAATGTTAATGACGAACTTATGATTATCCGCGAGTGTTAAGATTGCTCAGGTCCGAGAGTATTCGTCCCATCATGCACACGCGTTTGCGACAGCTGTAACAAACGCCGGCTTCTCATGGTACCGCGCCGGGTTTGTCCAGCTGGTGACACGCGTGACAGAGATGACAAGTATGACAGGCTTCGCGTAAGATGACTGCTCGAGAGATGCAGACCTGCCAGAAGAGATATGGCCATTATCCGGTGACCATGAAGTGATAAGAAGAATATGACAGTTACTACTTTGCCACTGACGTGTCAGTCAGAATGTGGTGAACGGTAACATTGTTAGAACTGGCAAGGAATAATGAATTTCCATTGGCCAGATGAAGATTTCAGGGCTAGAACCCGTTACAGTTTTGGGAAATGTGACAGAGCATTGAGATATAAGTAAGCTCTGACTGTAGGTCAGGCTAGTGGACTCATTATTGTTTTGCTGCTCGCCAGCACTAGGAGGCGGTTCGTGTGCCAGTGCTAGACTGCGAAAACACTTCTGCTCACAGCTTTTGTACAATAATTCGTACTTTGTGGTTATTATACCGATTTTTGATGAATATATTTTTGTGGGAGGCAGCTGTAACCCTCCTCACTTAACAGACACTGTGAAAACTACAGGTGGAGGACATATATGGACTGCATATAATGACCAACTAACTGCCTAGGTACTGCTAGGTCAGCTCTTTAGACATAGGACTGCTATGTCTAGACTTACAGCATATTACTTGCATATAAGAATTAGGATTACATCTTTTGCCATGTCGGCTGTATTTACTCTTGGAAACTCAACTGTTTCTTTGGCCTTGGCCATTACTTATTCACTCAACTCCCTGAGTTAATCCTAGTCAGCATGGCCAAGTCTCATTAACCTATCAGATGCTTCTACTACAGTATCATGCAGTATGAGGTGTCAGTGCTTCACTATGACACCTTATTACACCGTACACTAGTACTGTGTACTCCCACTAAGGGGGGGTCTCTTCCTCAACAGGGGTCTCGGGCGCTAATATCGTAAGGCGCGTATGGCACTGCTAGCATGTATGACACCGCTGAGTCATCCGCGCATGACACAGTATGTTGTCCTAACACAACTCCCCCCCCCTTCACGTGGGAAGCGTCCTCGTGAACATATACGTTACTACTTTGCTCATCGCGTTTGCTCATCTGATTAGCTTGAGGGCTCCACTAAGGTCACATCGCTGGCGCTCCTCACAGCGGCACACTACTCATATCAAGGCAGCTTTCGGTCTTCAATTTCCCGCCATCATGATGGTCATGACACTCGCATCGGCTACCAAGGCTGTCGATAATACGGAACAAAAAATTTTGCAAGTAGGGGACCTCGGTCAAGAGGTCACATATGCTCGTCGTGCAGGCGCACAAACTCAGTTCTCCGTCTACTACGCGTCGTCCGCTTCAAGCAACCGTATGCCATAGGTTCACCAGGTCCTCAATTCGCGTGCGTCCAAGAGCGACCCTCGCCAGCGGCTGGGCCACGTCCTCACCATCAAAGAAGTGGCAGTAGCGTGGCGCTCGGCGCGCTCTCTTCCCCCCCAAAAGAAAAGCGGTCCACGCCTGGACGCTTTCTCCTGGCGCCGTGGGGAAGGGCGCGGGCGAGCACCTCTCGTGCTCACCCTGTAGCGACACGAGCACAAGGGCGGCGCCCCTTGTCTGCGTGTGGCGAGGCGTCCCATCGCTGGGCGCCATCTCGCCCGGAGCGTCGGCCACACAGGCCTCAGCAGCGACCCTCACGTGGGTGCTGCGCTCCGCGCTCGTCGCCGGGGCACGCGTGTGCGGTGTGACGCTCCCAGGCGCGCTCATCTCCTCTCCGAAGAGCCTCGATGGCGCCCGGTCGCCGTGCACACGCTGCGCGCCACCCCTAGGCACCATGAGTATGGCGTGCCTGGTGGGGCAGCTGCGCGTCACGCGGCCCGAGACAGCGGCCATCTATCCGGCTGCCTCGTGGCGGTGCGCTCGGCGCGCTCGCGGTGGTCATCGTGTGCCACCCGCGGCGCGCTCTCTTCCCCCCCCAAAAGAAAAGCGGTCCACGCCTGGACGCTTTCTCATGGCGCCGTGGGGAAGGGCGCGGGCGAGCACCTCTCGTGCTCACCCTGTAGCGACACGAGCACAAGGGCGGCGCCCTTGTCTGCGTGTGGCGAGGCGTCCCATCGCTGGGCGCCATCTCGCCCGGAGCGTCGGCCACACAGGCCTCAGCAGCGACCCTCACGTGGGTGCTGCGCTCCGCGCTCGTCGCCGGGGCATGCGTGTGCGGTGTGACGCTCCCAGGCGCGCTCATCTCCTCTCCGAAGAGCCTCGATGGCGCCCGGTCGCCGTGCACACGCTGCGCGCCACCCCTAGGCACCATGAGTATGGCGTGCCGGGTGGGGCAGGTGCGCGTCACGCGGCCCGAGACAGCGGCCATCTATCCGGCCGCCTCGTGGCGGTGCGCTCGGCGCGCTCGCGGTGGTCATCGTGTGCCACCCGCGGCGCGCGCTCTTCCCCCCCAAAAGAAAAGCGGTCCACGCCTGGACGCTTTCTCATGGCGCCGTGGGGAAGGGCGCGGGCGAGCACCTCTCGTGCTCACCCCGTAGCGACACGAGCACAAGGGCGGCGCCCCTTGTCTGCGTGTGGCGAGGCGTCCCATCGCTGGGCGCCATCTCGCCCGGCGCGTCGGCCA
>LGRX02008610.1:0-42942 GCA_001247695.2 Cymbomonas tetramitiformis
AATGCAGCCTATATATCACCTGAAATTCAGCCTATATATGAGCTGAAATTCAGCCTATATATGAGCTGAAATTCAGCCTATATATGAGCTGAAATGCAGCCTATATATGAGCTGAAATTCAGCCTATATATGAGCTGAAATTCAGCCTATATATGAGCTGAAATTCAGCCTATATATGAGGCTATATATGAGCTGATATTTAGCCTATATATCACCTGCAATTCAGCCTATATATGAGCTGCAATTCAGCCTATATATCACCTAAAATGCAGCCTATATATCACCTGAAATTCAGCCTATATATGAGCTGAAATGCAGCCTATATATGAGCTGAAATTCAGCCTATGAGCTGAAATTCAGCCTAGGCTATATATGAGCTGAAATTCAGCCTATATATGTGCTGAAATTCAGCCTATATATGAGCTGAATTTCAGCCTATATATGAGGCTATATATGAGCTGAAATTCAGCCTATATATGAGCTGAAATTCAGCCTATATATGAGCTGAAATTCAGCCTATATATGAGCTAAAATTCAGCCTATATATGAGGCTATATATGAGCTGAAATTCAGCCTCGATATATGAGCTGAAATATTAAATGAGTCATTCGTTTCCCGCAATTAGGTGTGTTTATGCATTGCCTTAGTATTCACTATTAAGGGTAAGCCGTGTGCGGACAAGGGAATCAAAACTATGCAAGAATGAATAAGTTATTGTATAATATCCCATAAAAATAAATAAGAGTCTGTTGCAAAATTAAAAAAAGCTCGGTTGCAAGTCATTGCCTCACTGAGTGACTTCCTGCTGCATATATATGTCCGCGGAAAAAGGTAATTGCACGAGAATAAAAAAAGCTTTGCTGCACGATACTCTCTAAGTGGCTTCCTTGCGCACGTATGCCCAGGAACCAGGTAATTGCACCTCAGCAAGAGTGAGTAAGTCAACATAATCATCCAGACTCAACTTCGAACCCTGGACGCCCTCCTGCCACAAGATATCAAAGTTGTGTCGTACGCGTTGTGGGGCAAACTTTTTCACTTTGCCCAACTCCCAACCATCCACCTTCCAAAGCATGAGAACAAAGAGGTCTTTCAAAGCCTCAGATCCAGACAAGAACGTAGTTGGTTTCTCCAAGGCAGTGAAGCCTGGAGGACACTCAAAAACCTTGCGGCTGTCAACGATAACAGGCTCAGAAACATCTTCGTCCTCATCTGTGTCTGGAAACGTGGTGTGAGCATCACCAACAAGTAACTCGTCATCTGAAGAGTCTGCTTCCATCTCAAAGGTGCGAGCAACATCATCTGCATCCTCGGGCGTGAGCACTGTGGTGCAGTAGTCCTGGTAAGAAAGTTTAACCTTTTGCTGTAACAGAAGTTTAGTAAAACAATAGATAGATTTCCGGACATTTGACTGTTGAAAACTAGCCCGCGCCTTTGTATGTACCATATCAGAATTCTTGTTAATGCGCTCAATATATGCAGCTTGATTCAAGATTTGCAAAACGTTGACAGCCATCGATTTCAAGGCTTCACCGTCTGCGCTCTGCGTTGGTAGCGTATTCCAAAATACTAAAGGGGAAGTGATCAAGTGAAGATGCTGCAAACAACATAAGAAATATAAAAACTTGTTTTTTTTCTCATCCTCTGTAAGCAATGGATGAATCTTCTGTGGAATCTGCGACCTCAACATCCCTTCAACTGCTCTAGCCTTGATTGCGTACGGGTCCTCGAGAGCCTGGAAACGGTTGTACTCTTGCAGAAGGCGGTGATATTTTGCATTTTCGACTCCGCCGTTGTAATTCTTGATTGCAGCCATGATGTTAGCATCAGAATAAGTCCGATCCATGCGCGCCAGCTCACTGGCTCCGAAAATGATAACCACCAGCGCACGAACATAAACATCAAGACGAAAGGCGAGACAGTGCACATCATGCCTGAGGCCGACCTTGGTTGGCGCAGTGATCTTCCCAAGCCAACGTTCTTTCACACTATCGCGGATGCTGTCCACAGTATGGCTAGTCAGCTTTGTCGTCACGGCTAGAGGTAGGTTACAAGCCAAATGGTGAAAAGCGCAAAACAGAGGTAGCAAGTGCGAGCAAGGGACGGAATCTCCTTCGCAATAGTGCAAGAACCTGGATAATGGCTCGAGAAACCCCAGGATAGCTGTGCCTTGATTCTTAAGATCGGTGCTCCCAACTAACCTCTCAAAGCGATCAAAATCTGCAAGAAGCGCATCGTTACCTCGGACACTTTTCAATTTGACAACTTGATACTCTGCCCACTCAGGAACATCACGCAGAATAGTCCAATTGTAAACAGAACAAGAAACCATCAAGTACGCATATGCAAAGCGTGTCAAAGGAAAGATCTTCAATTTCCTAGCCCTATTCCCAAACACTTCTTGTTGTTTGTCGCACAAAGTTTCCCACAGCATAGAAAAGCGTTTAAGGAATACCGTCATGAAATAGAAATCCGCCACAATGTCGGAAATCTCGGTGAGCTTAACAATATCTTCCACAAGCAGGTCCAAGACATGGACACAACAACCAAGAATGAAAAGGGTCGGAAACCAAAGGCGAAGTAACCGAAACATGACCTGCATGCTCCCTGTGTTGTCAGCGACGACTGCCTGGTACTTGTGCGCGCGACCTGCTAAGTACTCATAAGCATATCCTGCTTGAGTCCGCCCACTATGCTCGCGTTTTCCGAAATACTTTGTAGTAATGTAAGCACTAAGGCCAGGCTTAGCTTCTCCGATATTACAGGTCGCACGAGCAACCGCGTTCGTTTTCCCATCCAAGGACAAAGTTCGCTTACCTTGAGCGTTGTCTAGAATCGACTCGGTCGAAACCAAAGTCTCCTCGTAGACATTGTCTAAAATGCTCGTGCGCAACGCGTCTCTTTTGCAAAGCGTCTTCCCATATGCAAGGTTCAGAGCGCAGATGAACTGTCTGAAAAACACGTTCTCGACAACAGCAAACGGAATTCGGCACGCGAAAAAGAAGGTCCCAAGCAAAAAGTTGAGCGCAACCACTTGCGCTGCGGAAATTGCCTGCATACCGAAATCTGACAGTACACTTTGTCTCTCACGCCGATTCGCAGTAGTTGGGTCGATCTCGTCGTGAACGACCTCCTCAGCAGCGGCGAGACCTGCCTCATCAGAACTTTCCTGTTGTTTACGCTTCTTCTCATATTGCCTACGCCACTCTTTGCAAATTTCTGCAGTGGACTTTTCAGTCAATTTGAGCTTGACATCATCTGGAACGCTAGCGCACGAAATGACTTTATTCAACAGTTTCCCGGTATTGATCTTCTGAAACGCTACATTCGTTTTCACGGTCGAGTCATACTTGGACGTTAGAATAGTTCGTACGTTTCGCTTACAGGTTTTCTCAGGGTCAAGTGTCTGGAAAAACTCGGGAGTGTCGTGGAACAGTGAGAGGAGGTACTTGTGCTGTGTACCGAAGTTGGACTGTCCCCTGAACGGAGCCTGCAAAGCGTTATAAACTTCGGTCGGCACAGTGTGAGAATGCTTGTCCGCATCCACCCACTCGTGTAGAGTGTCCTCATCCTCATTACTCGCAGTGCCACCACATTGCGAATCCATGACAGCCGAGTCGGAGTGGCAAATTCCAAATAACGGAGTGGAGAGTGTGTACAGAGTGTCTTGAACTTTTGTAATTTTTTCGTTTGTACTTTCAAAGTCGGCTATAGCGATGTTCCATCGCCGACAGACCAATGGGAACTGGTAATTTACCGGGTAATCCCTGGTAATTGGTAAATTACCAATGCGGTAATTGGTAATTTACCGGTAAAATCTTAAGTATGGAGGGTAATTCAGATACGGGGGTCGGTAATACCTGGTAATTTACCGGTAATTACCGCACCGGTAATTTACCAAAAAAATTACCCCGCAGCCATAATGTATATTACCCAAAGTTGGGGGAACCCAACTTAAAGGGGGTTTAAGTAATGTAAACCCAACTTAATTCCGATGGCGCTATCGAGAGTTGTAGGTACCGGATGCTATATTTTATTAGCTCAAAATAACGGCGAAAATGTCCTCTTTCGCACACGTATATGCATTATTAGGCAACTCCAATTTATCGGTGAGAAAAATGGGAGATTATGCGAGGGGGTGCAAAATGGTGTGGTGTTTTAAAGGATTTTTTGTGGTTTTTTATACCCATGCTACTTCAACGCATATTTTGAGGGTCAAGATGACCTCGAATCAAATTTTTGGCACGACGTTATGGAAAGAGTAACTCGAGAACGTGCCGACACAGGTCTCCAAAATTTCATAAAAGCTTCGAGGAAGCCCCCACGTGCTCTTAAAGCTAAGTTGGGTAAACCCAACTTGGCAAAAAAATCGTGAAATCAAGCACATACCCTAACGAAACCGGTCAGGTATACACCCCATCATATCCTTCGTCTAGACAAGCAAAACACATATCAACTATACAAAGGGGACATAGTGGGCCATCGTTTAGTAGCATCGCTTTGGTACTAGAAGGTCGATTTTCAACAAGATAATCGCCTCGGAAGTTAGCTTCTTAACCCAACCTAACGGTGGGTAATAGACATCTACCCTACTTGCCTCGCTTCGTCATGAGGAGCATGGTAGCGGCCGTGACACACCGCCGCCACGGGAATTGATTTCTCCGTCGGCACGGCGCCGGTGGTGTCAAGTTTCCGCCGTCCAAATGGCGCGACGACCGTAACCGTCGACCCGACGGTAAGTTTCATGGGCGTGACCGTCGAGTAGGATGGAAGCATCGTTTTGCGGCCTCCCCGCTCCCGAAAGGGGGGAATTGGTCTCAATCGCGTTCTACGCATGCGGCTAGGTGCATTTCTTTCCACTCTGCATCTTCGGCCTTCGTACACGAGTGCCCTCTCTGCCCATGACACTTTCATGACTATGATGGTGACTAGGTATTTTTTGGTAAATTACCGGTAAGAGTATTACCAGTAATTTACCGGGTATTACCTAGCCCCATTGTTAAATTAAGGCTCTTAACAGTGTGGGTAATGTCGCGTTGGTAATTACTGGTAATGGTATTACCGGTAAATTACCCGGTATTACCACACCCCATATTCGCATTACCGGTAAAGTAGTCACCTTATTCATGACACGGCACGTTGCCCGGCGGTGTGTAATTCGTGTGATGAGGGACTACGTGATGCCGCCATGGACATGGACGTCGTCGTTTCGGCCTTCCAAGCCGCCTTCGACGACGAAAACGACGGGGAGTTTGCTCAGTTGTGCCACCAGCACGACCAGCCACTGGTTCGTGACGACCCGGAGCCCTTTCTTTACGTACCCGGTGGGGCACGATGTGGGTTTGCGTGCGCACTATGCGGGCTTGAGCCGTAGTGCTACATCGGACACCGGCATGGAAGGTGTACTTGCCGACGCACGAGGTGTGCTCGCCTCTCTGCGGTCTGCGGCTGCGGCTGCAGAGGTCGGTGGTGCTGCCACGGACACTATGCAGACGCCCCTTCACCTTGGCACTTTGTCTGTGCCGCAGGTGGTGTGCGATGTGCCACCACCTGCCAATCACGAGATCGAGACTCAGCCGCTATACCCGGTTTTGCCGTCGGACCCGGCAGCCCACGAGTCTCCTTTTGAGGAGCCCCTTTAGGTGACCTTCATGGACAGGTTTTGCCCGGCATGCCCCGACAACCCGTCACTTAATTTGTGCTCGATTGAGTTTGCTAAAGGGCAAACTCACCCGGTGGAGCTTTCCGTGATCGACGATGGCAGTGACCCGGACATTTTTCTTCCCACGGAGACGAGATTCCTTCGGCCCCGCCGACTACACTTTCACGTGTCGGTGTGGCAAAGTTGCCGAGGACCTTATCTTTTGCATCTCTTGCCCTGCCCGCCCTCATGTGCCTTGCATGTGTCTCGGCGGTTCAGGGTTCGGTGGTGCTCGATCGAGCCGTTGACTTCACCGCAGCAGTACATCCCACCGGGGCGACTGCCAACTGTCCGTCTGTCTTGCCTTTCACTTTACCTTTTAGCATTTCTTTTGCTTCTCTGGTTTCGGCAGACTGGGACTTTTGTTTTTACATTTCTGGATTCCTAAATTTACTCCACGCATGTGGTTCTGGACTCTGGCTTCTGAATTCTGGTTCTGGCTTCTGGTTCTGGACTCTGGCTTCTGGACTATGGTTCTGGACTATGGCTTCTGGACTCTGGTTCTGGTTGCACATCTTTGACACTGACAACTTCTTCAATTCTGGTGAACCGTCTGCAACTTTGTGGACCACTTTGAAAGTGGCTAGGTAGCTTTGAGATTGGCTGTAGGAACTTGGCTTAAAGCAGTTACCTAGCAGCAGTTTTAGAATGGGACCGCCCTGGCTGAAGCACAGGCCTCCCACTAGCAGTTTCCAGCTTCTTGCTGTTTGTTGTTTCGGAACTTTTATGCTTTGTCTGTGCTCCGCTCTCTGCCACCTGTAACAGTCACTATGTACAATCACAGGGTGGTGTGTTGGATTCAGTGACACGTAGGTCATAATTTGCTCTGACTCCCATTAGCTGTACCAGTACTCGTACAATACTAGGTGACAGATACCTAGGTCACAGACCGCTTTATATTGGTTTATCTTGATAATCAGTGGAGACTTGTATGAGATTATTCAGTAACACCCGATATATTGCCGTAACAATATATCGCACACTGCTGGATGCTCGGGGACGGCTGAGGATGGGCGCGTTTAAAAGGTGAGAGAGCCCTCTCGAAGCCCCGCAAACAATATCGGTGATGTTGTGTGATGTAGGTGACCGGTTTTTTACGGTATGTTACGGAGTTTCTTTCAGCATAGATATGCGTACACGCTAGTGCAAAAATATGCAGATCGGTGCAGGCGGCCGCGGCTCTAGGGTCACTTAGTTTGAAAGTTGCGGACAACCCCTTCGAAAGCAACATAGGTGTCCAGTGTTCCTAACTGCTTTTAACATCTGCCGGGTTTGGCA
Organism: Cymbomonas tetramitiformis; assembly: GCA_001247695.2. Classification (NCBI taxonomy): domain Eukaryota; kingdom Viridiplantae; phylum Chlorophyta; class Pyramimonadophyceae; order Pyramimonadales; family Pyramimonadaceae; genus Cymbomonas; species Cymbomonas tetramitiformis. The sequence continues at coordinate 6,980 of LGRX02008610.1, forward strand.
GACCTAAAATGGAAGGATCGGGCACGATAACTGTGATACCGAAGTTCAAGCGGAGCTAAGACTAAGGAATGGTGGTTTATTGAGTGGTATTTATGTTATTACACACCTCAATCGATATGTTTATTCCACTTCAAAGTGTTGAACGCGTTCTGAACCACTTCTAAGGTGAGTTCGATTAATCACAATGCATGAAAACTATTCAAAAGCATCCTTGCTGCCTACCAAGTTTCTAAGGAATAATATGAGGCCATGCACAACTGTTGAACGTATGTGACATATGTTGTTTGTAGGCTTCCCTTGGGTGCTCGCAGCAAAATAAAAAAGTTCTGGAGCGCGGGGAGTGTGTTGCAACGGCGAGTGAGGGACTGGCGGTGTGATTAGCGTGGTGCTCACAACAAAATAAAAAAGTTCCGGAGAGTCCCGGGCAGTGTGTTGCAACGGCGAGTGAGGGACTGTCGGTGTGAATAGAGTGGAGCTCGCACAAAATCAAAAAGTTCCGGAGAGTCCCGGGCAGTGTATTGCAACGGCGAGTGAGGGACTGGCGGTGTGATTAGCATGGTGCTCGCACCTCAATCTAAAAGTTCCGGAGCGCGTGGAGTGTGTTGCAACGGCGAGTGAAGGACTGGCGGTGTGATAGAATAGCGTGGTGCTCGCACCTCAATCTAAATGTTCCGGAGCGCGTGGAGTGTGTTGCAACGGCGAGTGAGGGACTGGCGGTGTGAATAGCGTGGTGCTCGCACCAAAATCAAGTTCCGGAGAGTCCCGGGCGGTGCATTGCAACGGCGAGTGAGGGACCGGCGGTGTGATTAGCATGGTGCTCGCACCTCGGTCTAAAAGTTCGGAGCGCGGGGTGTGTGTTGCAACGGCGAGTGAGGGACTGGCGGTGTGAATAGCGTGGTGCTCGCACCAAACCGATTGAGCGATGTGCGGGAGTGTGGGAATGCGTTGTGTACAGAGTAAAGTGTGGAATCACATATTATGTATGCGGGCAAGTATCCACAACTGCTGATCGCAAACCAACGGATTTTTGGGAATACCGAGTTTCGTAATAAGCAATTGGCTATTTGTGAGAGCATGCTCGATGGGAATGATGTTTTTGTCATTATGTCGACCGGGGGTGGTAAGAGTTTATGTTTCCAGTTACCTAGTGGTTTGCAGCGTGGCATGCCCATAGTGATTGGGCCTCTATTATCTCTTATGCACGATCAAGTAGTAAGATGTCGGGAAAACAATGTTATTGCGATCATTTTTCATGGTGATCTGTTAAGAGATGAGAAAACAGTTGTTTGCCATGCCATAAGTCAAAATATGGTGAATATATTGTACATAACCCCTGAGGCACTCGGAAGCGATAGCATGTTGCCACCAATATTGCAAAAAATGTATCAAGCGGGGCATATTACTCGCTTTGTGGTTGATGAAGCACATTGTGTCAGTGAAATGGGCCATGACTTTCGACCTGCGTACATCACACTTGGTGATTTGAGGAAGGACTTTCCAGCTGTCCCGATAGCAGCTTTCACGGGGACAACGACACATGAAATGGAAGGTGACGTCAAGGAGATTTTGAGGTTGTCGAAAGACGCAAAGTTGTTTAGGCCTAACAGTCGCAGAGTGAACCTAGATATTAATGTGGTCATCGGCAAGATGGATCCGAAGCGAAGTGCAGATGCAAACGAGGCAGTAAATGAAGAGGCGGAACAAGCAGGATATGAGCAAATCCGGAAATTTGTAGTGGAACAAGATGAGAAGTTAGCTGGAGATGCCCGGTCGATAGGTATCGTGTATTGTCTCGTGCGTAGAGATCGTGAGAAGTTAGTTGCGTGGTTGAGACAAAATGGAATGCGAGCAGAACACTATCACGCTGGAGTTAAAATGACAGATCGTACAACCGTGTATAATAGATGGATGCTAGGGGAGACTACCATCGTCGTGGCAACTAACGCTTTTGGAATGGGAGTGGACAAAGCAGATGTCAAATGGGTTGTTCATAGCACAATGCCTCACACAATCGAGGGATATGTGCAAGAGATTGGCAGGGCTGGTCGAGATTTACAGGATGCTACATGCTTGCTATTATATGATCCGAAGGATGTGGCAAAGATTCGAACAAAGTTACATACTGAAAGGCACAAAGTATCTTCACAACGGCAAAAGCTTTTAGAAGTGGAAAGCTTTTGTAAAACGGTTGATGCATGTAGGCACAAGCTTCTGTGGGTTCATTTCGGTGAGAAAAATGATATGCAAACATGTAATATGAAATGCGACAATTGCGGGATGCCTGCACAACCAAAAGGTATAAAGAAGCGGCGGAGTGACATTCCAAAGGCTAGTGAAGGACAAGGTGGAAAGCACCGTAATATGCGACGTAGACAAAGCGCCTAGATGTATCATATGTAATCTCCAAGTGTTGATATGCACTCACGTGATAGCATGCCCCGTTACTTATTCGTATCTATGTAATGGCATCGATAGGGTGGGAATCGCATCATTTTGAATAATAGTGATGTCGTATTATGGTTCCTTGACAAAACTAGTTTGCTTTGCGATTTGAATGGTTGAAAATAAGTGAGTATTGAAAAAGTTATCGTGATTTGTATCGATTATTCCATACCACAGGTTTTCTGCTGGTTTTCCAGGAAACATGGCGACTTTCATGGCCAATAAATGGAAGAGTAAAGCATGAACCCAAAAAGTAACGCTTAGGCATACCTTAGAATACATGTCTAAAGGAACCCTGCAATTTTTAGGCCGTTTGAACAACCTTTTTTCGGGGCGACATGAAAGTCCAGAGCCTTCGGACTCCGTGACTGTTACAAACCCTAAGTCATAACATCTAAATTTAACCGATCCGAAGGCTCTGGCCCCCAGAGTATATTCCCTCCAGAATTGGAGAGCAAACCGTCATAGAGATAGGCCTTCGTGGTGTCACTGTAGTCGACAGCGCAGCGACATCGACAGTCCATTCGATTGCAAAAAATCCAAATCGGAAATCCAAAAAGAAAATGAAAAAATCGACCTAAATTTTTACAAACAGAGCAACAATACGAAGTTTAGGTTTTAAAAATGCACCAACCTGTATAGTCACACAGTGCGTTGATATTTCCTTGGACGGACCCCTAAACTAATGTTTTGCGTCTTCTTCCTAGCTCGGCACAACAAGGACATGCGAAAACAAAACGCGGGAGGGCGCGCAACACCTATCGAGCTTCAGGAGGATGATTTCCTCGGGTCTTCGCAGTAGCAGACGCACTATTTTCCACCTATTATCCTCTTAGCACGCCTCCGACTTACATATTGTATAGAGCAGCCGTTGGATTTATTGACAAGCGTCCCGAAAATCTGTTCACAGCGATTGCGCGAGGGTTGCCCAGCCGGTTTCCTTATTCGTGATGTGGGAAAACAATTTTGTGTCGCTGAGTAGCAGCAACCTCCGAGTCGTTCTCTGCATGGCTGCCTGCCTGATATGCCTCAGTGAGGCGCGTGTGAATTGTAAGATGGACTCTAAGCTCTTCGAATACACGTTGAACAAAGTGAAAACTGCGCGGGTTGAGACCGAACCTTTTCCTCACGTCTTTATTCGGGGTGCGCATACCACTAAGGCAGAGTTAGTTGGTACTTCACGTTGATAGTTTTGGCACGCAGCTGACTGTTACTGAGCACGCTCACAGTGCCAGACCTCAAGGATCATTAATGTGTGAAGAACGGTGCTGATGGGAAGTTGACTCTGGAGATTGCGGGCTGGTGCACTGGGACATGATAGACATTTTCCATCCCAGTTTCTACCCCTGCATCCTCGACAAGCTTCCGGACGGGCGCGCCAGCCAAAAAACTTCCCCATACAAGGCTTTCAGAGCGAAGCGGTAGGCCAAACTCAGCACACGCCTCCACATTGAACGTACTGCAGGACATCGATCTTACTGCATACGCCCACTTCATAGGCCAGCCACCACACTGGCAATACTTGCACAATGGGTCGCCAAGCAGTGCTAGATCCCCTGGCTACTTCCGACTCGGCAATAGTTAGAGCTGCGCGCTTCTACAAGTGCCGTGTTCGATGCCTGGTGTGCGAGGGCGTGCGTCACAAAGTCCTTCGTGTGATGCAGGTATTTGGTGAAGCTCACGAACAACAAGGGAGAGAAAATTCAGCCAGGCGCGGGTCACTTTAATGATGCAACTGCTAAGGTGCAACCGTCACTGCACAGCGCCCGATGAACACAGCCGCAAGGATAGTCGCATCGACGCCTGTTCGCCACGATACTCCGCACTGAGAACTCAAGATACAGATGAATACTGAGAGCAAGCGTGTCTCAGGAAAGACAGGTTGGCTATTATGTTTCCGGTATGAATATCAGTGTAAGGAAGCGTTTATCGCACATTAGTCATCCATCGGAATGCCATAGTGATCGGTTTGGTGTAGCGCGCCACACGCTGTGTCCACGCAGCGTTGTTAACAGACATGAACAGTCGCTGCAACGGAACGTTCTGCTGACCTTGGCGGCGGCGGGTTCTGCAGGTTCTGGACGCGAAGTTCTGGGCTGACTTCACGAACCTTTATGCGAGCCCGGAGCTGGGCCAGCAGTGGGTCGAGACTCTGGGCGCCACCACTGCGCAACGCTACAATCGTACCGGGGAAGACTGGAACATTACGTTTTCATATCGCATGGACCTTAGCCGTGACCTATCGGGCTACGGCATTGGCCCACACACGGACACTGACTTTAAGTGGTGCGTCCGTGACGCTCCCTCCTCGCTGATCTGCAGGCTCTTGGACGCTCTTGGTGTGGGCACAACTCTCAGCGGAGTCAAGAGGGATCACTATCATTCACAAATTTAACTGCGTCCGAACGTGATGTCATCCTCACCCGGAACACACTCTAGACGATTCCCTCACAGTACCTGTTGAAAACTGACTCCTTTCTCCACGCCTGTCCTAAAACGTGGTGCAACTCTCACTTGCTGTGCTCCAAGCCAAATGTGCATATATACTGCCTAGCCTGGAGACTGATTTCCAGGCCTGAGAGTATGAGTTGAACAAACTACAAGAAGGACGCCGTGCACTTCTGCGCACATGGAGTGAGCTTTCTACTGAAGCACATGGAGTGGGGCACCCGTCGACAAGCCGTAGTTTTGGATTATTGGCCCCCTACTGAGCAGCACCGCAGAGTGGACTATTGCTTGATCAGCAAGTGCACAACTGCAGCTGCTCAGTAAGGGGGAAGGAAGTCCTGCACCGTGAAGTGCTGCAAGCATGCACAGTTGCCCCGATGCTCCGACTGCTGTACGTACTTCGCATACTTCGTGTGTGCTGGGGTTGGGGCTTGACTTGCAAGACATGCTGTGAACCTGCAGGGTAACAACACTATACTATCTTCCAAGCACCACCAAGCATGCTGGAGTGGGTACCGCCATAATGATGTCACGTAGCGGCAAGCTTCAGAAGGCAGGCACCAAACATATGAGTTGGGGACCAGATTGGAAAGTCAATTTCCGGGCACCCTTTATCCCCAACTCGGTGTTGGCCTTTGCCCCGTGCTGGCACAGTTGGCATGGCGTGCCCAAGGTGAAGGAGAAGGTCCAACGAGATACGTTGCAAGGCTTTATTGTCAGTTCTAAAAGAACCGAGAAGTTTCCTTGTGGCACTGGGTGAGTTTGCCATACGCCAGACCGAACGAGAATTGAACCTGCATTCGTTCAAAATCTATGATGTTTGCTTGTGTGGGCCCTGCACCCTTCCACCAGGTGCCATTAGTGTCACTTCCTGCAACTTGTTGTAATGCTAAAAGCAGTCTAACGCACCGAACACGTATACTAGTTTTACCACATTGTAGTGTACATGTGCATATCAATCGATATGAATAAGTACCAATCACGATTCAATACTTAAGTTTTGGTGGGCCAAATCTCAAGCATATTTTGTGTTGGTGTTGCAATATTATATACATATATATCTCCAATATATCAATACATAAATATGTCGATATCTTAATTCTTGCTGGAATGGTCACACCGCTTACTTTGTGACTCTTCCTATAGTAGTGTGTATGACTGTCACCCGAACCTGAACCCTAACTGTTTATGCCCATGTAACGGGTTAACTTATCAACTTTATTACATTATGAGAAAACCTATCACTGAGTGAATATATCCCGAGTCCTAGGGGTATATCCAACAGGTTTGGCCCCACGCACTCTTTATTTAGACACTGCGAAAGTTTGGCCATGTCTGGCTGAACAACGACGATTGAGATGGAGTGAGGGGCTCCTCTAGAGGCGCGGCGGAGCGGTATGGCCTAGTTGGATGTCTGGTTGATTGGGTTTGCGGAAGCTCGTGCACGTGGCCGCTTACTTTTCCTTGCTACGCGTTGGTAGACGTTGGAATCTTTGGTCGGATCCGACACCAAGTTCCTTGGCCGCGTTATTTAATCCACACGCACGTTTGGAGAACTTTGTACGCCGCAGCTTTCCCTTGATTTCTCGACGACCCCATTTCGACTCTTGGCCGCCCCTCCTTCCGCATCTCGCCCCACTTTCCCTCACTTCATCTCTACACGTCTACAGTCTTCTACACCATGGTTGCGACTAGATTGACCTCGAGTATGGCGTCTCGCTGACGCTCCTTAGCTACAATTTTCGACTCCGATGCTGCCCGTAACTCCGTCACGCCGGCTACGCCGGCACCTACTGGTGTTCCGGCTGCGAACTCCGCCCAGGCTGTTTTCTTGGCGGGTGTTCGCTCGCTCACCCGTGAGCGCTTCGACGAGAGCGTGGCGAAGCACGTGATCCGGAAATGTTTCCGTGAGAAGCATGACCGATTCACGGGAACGGAGTCCAATCCGCAGGTGCTTCTCTCCAAGCTGGTGCCTGCTCTCCAGGAGCCATTCGAGGCGGAGGACGCCTTATTTGCACTTCTTTTCGACTTGGAGGACTCCACGTTGGCCGTCCGACCCGAGGCCAACAAGCTTCTTTTGTCAACGCTCGAGCTCATCGTGTGTCCCGCCTCTCCGGCGGGTGACTGGCTCGAGGCGTCTGCGACGTTGCACCCGCTGGACGGCAAGCGAGCCCTTCTAGCGAGCTCGCACGGCGGCTGCTGGACTCCGGTGCATCCTTTCAGGGGACATCGGACCTCCTTGGCGTCCGCTTCAAGGCCTACACCGACCCGTCCGAGTCCATCACGGATTTCAACGCGGCCTTGCGGTCCGCCAAGAGGCGCAACACCCTCGACGATGACGAGGTGAAGGAGTTGTTCCTCGCGGCGCTTGATCCTGGATTCTACGCGCCGGTGGTGTCGAGGCTCTTCACGCACCAGCAGCGGGCGGCCGTGGACCTCCTCACCATCGCAGCAATGGGTGCTCGAGTGCTACGCCCGGCACGTCACGGCCGGTACGCACACTGCCACGTACACCCTGTCTGCGGCGGCCGTGACCGCTGACGGTGACACCTCGCAGCTGTCCGACCTCACGGCCATCATCCTCGACGTGAAGCGGCAGCTGAAGGTCCTCACGGACAAGGTCAACGGGCGGGGATTTACCCCGCGGGCGGACAAGCACAAGATCGGCAACGGGGGAGGCGGCTCCGGTGTTCGTTTTGCAGCAGGTGACCTCCCGACGGGGGGGGACTGGTCGCAGTCACAGGGGAGGAAGCGCGTTGCCTTTCACAAAGGCAGCGGCGACTCCATTCCATTCTGCCAAAACTCGACGTGCAAGAAGGACGAAGCGCGACACTGGCACCGCGACTGCCCGAATGGCAGCAAGCATGGGACTGGGGGAAGCTTCCACAGCTTCTCCCTCGGTGACATCGAGAACGACTTACTGGCGGAGCAGTTTCAGACGGCCATGGTCGAGCGCGACGGCGAGCGGTTCGATGCGCTCTGCCTTCTGGCAGGGGGCAAGCCGGAAATGCTCGACGGCGTTTCGGCGTGTGCCTTCGGGCTCGAGCCGGAGCGGGGAGATGGTGCGTTGCATGACTTCCTGCCCTACTGCCAGCCTGCCACCCACATGGGGGGCTTCACGGTAGGTGGTGTCGAGAGCGGGATCTCGGCAGCCGCTTGTACACATGTCCGGGAGGACTCGCCGCCGGCTCCACCGCCGGCGGCAATCTCGCATGTTTACCCGGACGAGTCGGGGGCGTCCGACGACGGTGACATGATGCCGATGGACCCCATGCACGCGCACGAGCCCGACCTCTGCTTTGCGGACCGGATCGCGCAGATAGGGGGACTCTCGATCACGGCTGAGGGCAAAGACTTCGCGATGCGGTACATGCACGCCGAGTCGGAGACCGACTCTTGCGACAGCGACGTGGACGAGTCTGCCGCGGGGTATGACCTTAGAGACGGTGAGGATGCGGTCCCGCAGCCTCCAGCATCTCGTCAGGGATGCGGTACACCGCCTTGGGGGTTTGGCCGCTCTTCGACAATTGCGGTGATGGTGTGTGCATTCTTCTGTGTTTGCGCCACCGCGGCGCCGCTCTCGGCTGCCGCTCTTGGCGGAGCATGCGCACCGGACCACACCGGCCTGGAGGTCGGTGGTGCTGCAGAGGCAACCACAAGCGTGCCTACATTAACTTCTGCGGTTTTGACATGCCGCGAGACCGGCTTGGGCACTGCGGCGCCGGCTGCTATTCCACCGCGCCGGCACGGCCGGCACCGTGCTCGGCAGGGACTTCACAATGCGCCGATCGGGCTTTACATCCCGGTGGACCCGCCCCCTCCACCGCTGTACTGGGATGCCCCACCGTCACCGGACTATTCACCGGGCCCAACTACAGACGAGGAGGACGGGGAGGATCCATCGCACGACGATCGAGACCTTTCAGATTTCTTCTGTAGCTCTACGAATGATTCAATCACGGCATCGACATCTTCAATTCACGGCACCATGACTGTGCTGCGGGCCGGCACAGCAGTGCCACCGCCAACTAGTGGCTAGGAAGTTAATCATGCCGCTCCTGCACAGTGAGATTGACCGTAGCTGTATGTGCAGAAGGGTCCGATCGCGGACCGGATTTCAGATTTGCAACTCTTGACCGGGAACAACCCTGCCAGAAACGACAGGCCTTCCCTTAGAACTCAGTTTCCACCGCTGTTGTGCCCGGAGGCACAGCGTGAGCCGATATGCCTATGCGTCCGTATGTGTGTCATCGGGGGTAATCTGGGATTGGCACGATGACAGTGAAATTGGGCTTGAAATCACGATGAGAATGAATACCAGATGTCCGGGGTATGACACTATGACACTATGACAGTATGACAGTATGACACTATAGTAGTATGACAGTACTGTGGGGGGTGTCATCGTGGAACTCAGTCAGACCCTCGAAGAATGGTCAGATTCGCATCGGGGTTGAAAAGACAATGAAATCGAATATCAGATATTAAGGTTATGACAGTATGACAGTATGACGCTATGACAGTATGACAGTATGACAGTACAGTAGTATGACAGTACTGTGGGGCAGTCATCGTGTCAGCCTGTCGGCATAACATCTGAATCGAGAATGACGAATCGGAATTAGAAATGAGATCGGATCGGGAACTGAACGTTGAGCCGAAGTGTGACATCGGCTCTCGAGTGGTTGACCCTGCAACCTGAGTGACGAGTGAATAAGTAGAGCACTTGAGAAGTGTTTAGCCTTGAGAACTCGGAACCGAATTATCGTTTGTACCTCAATCTGGCCCTGATCCAGTATATTATAAAAATCCGAATTGTGTACCTTTGCACGTTCAATCAAAAACATATCTCCGAGCATCTGTCGTCGTGCCCCTGGCACATTTGGTATCAGCGTGCTGCGATTTCGCCTCTGCGCAACTCGCCCACGGGCCTTTTGAAACTTCCGTTGTGATACAGGGGGAGAGCTGCACTTCCGGCTATCTGGGCGCAATTTTAGCCTCCGTAAGTACATTTTTTTTCGTATACAACGGCCGTACCCTCTGAAAAACATCTCCAAAACTTCATATTTTTGCCCCTTAACACTGGGGGCTCAAACTGGCTCAGAAACCCAAGCATTCGTTTTCCGATCTTAAACCCGAAGTCCGTCCCAGGCCACAAACGACCGTCAGGGAGCACCCTAAAGGGTTTCCCCGGTCTACAGTAGCCAAGAAAACGATATAGCTCATCTTTCCGAGCCCCAAAAAGGCGAAAAACCGCCCAAAACAGCCAAAAATAGCCGTTTTTGACAGTTTCCAGCCTACCCCAAAACCTCTCCCAGTAGCCCCCACCACCGAAAAACCCCTCTTTAGACCCCATAGAACAGCCTAGAAACCCCTGATACCGCCCTCACGGCCATCAGCAGCGGGGAAAGCTCCACCAAAAGGCGCTTTCAGCAGTTCTGGGACGTTTCTGGCAGCCCTTCAGCACCTCCTGGTATCTTCCAGCAGCGCACTGACTGGGGCTTTTCTTGGGACCTACGGAGTACAGATACCGTCTGGGCCCTCACTGGACCCCCATATTGGACCTGACACCTCCTTTTTCACTGCTGCTTGACTCTTGCCCGCGCGCCTAGGCACTCAAAAATCGTGTCGCGGAGCCCTGGCCAAATTTTGAGTTCCCTGGTGTATGGCAGTACCCCCTTCGCCAGAAGAATACAGAAGAGCGTGGTGGAACCAAGGACCTATCAAGTGGGTATTCCCTCCAGACCCTACCTACCCACCAGCAGGCGCTTTCTGGCAGAGCGGTCCTTGGAGCGGTCCTCCTTCCCCCTCTTCCTCTGACGACGAAGAGGAGAACAGCGACTGAGCGCCTGGACATAGTCACGCTGGCTATCCCACCAAGATACCACAACTGGGTGTGGGTTCAGATTGGAAACCTTCTCTTCCGCTACCCGAACTCCCAAGACCTAACAGTCTTCCCCGCGCTCCCTGGTTCATATCCAGTGCAAGGAATCGAAGAGTGGCCTTGGGTCCCCCCATCTCCACCTGGAAGTCCCGCTCCTTCGCCTCCAGCGAGTGACATCGACGAGGACGAGACTGATTAAAAAAAAAAAAAGGCGAGCACTCACTACTTTTGCTCACCTGTGGCTATTGCCACACCCAGTCTTTGAACTCAACCAGCTCAGCAGTCAGAATGTCACAGCAGACATCAGAGGCATTTCCCAGCATGAGTGTCAGCGCAGAGCAGCTACACCACACTCTGTTCTCTCCCATGACCTTCCCATCGCCCACCGCATACGCTTCCGCTCACCCCATTCCACATCCAGGCACCACCATGCCCTACACAGCGGTGCCCCGCCCTTATACTATGCCGGATGGCACCCCCGCACAGGCTGTATGGAACGGCGTCAATTGGGTATTGCCCCAATCAGCGCCCCTCGCTGGGGGAGTATCACCAGTGCCGTTCACACTGGGAACCCATCACCCCGTGGGCGCATATCCCACACCGTTCCAACAACAGCTACAGCAGCAGCAGCAGTGGCTCGCGTACCAGCAGCAGCAACAGCAGTGGCTTCAGCAGCAGCCACTGGAACCGATGCAGCAGCAGTTACAGCAGCAGCAGTTACAGCAGCAGTTACAGCAGCAACAGCAGCAGCAGCAGCAGCAGCAACAGCAGCCGCAGCCGCCACAACAGCCGCAGCATCGACCACAGCAGCCCCATCAGCTGGCACCAGCCACCTCCGCGCTTCATGACTCAGGCGCGGATCTCTCATCGCTGCAGCACTTCATCAGCATCGGCGCCGCGGCCCTGCCGGACCCTCTGCAGGTACCCCTTGACAGCGGGGTTCAGCAGAACGTCTTGGGCGGTACCCAGCTCTTGGTGCGTCACCTTCCCGCGGTGGCGACAACCTCAGAGACTCGCCGGCGTCGGCGTTCCCGAAGGGCATCTTCGGGCCCTGCGACACATGGCAAACATCTTCCAGGCCCAAGCCACGCACCTGATCACTCTGACCCCGACTCCGGTACGGACATCAGCCGCACCAGCACGGGGACCAGAGGCAGCCGAAGCACGCAGGCACGGGCTGAGCGCAGGCGGAGGGCCGCCCACAGGTCCGGCTCCGACTCGGACGCGAGCAGCCGAAGTGAACACATTCGCAGAGAAGTCCTGGCGGCAGTACAGGCCCTGGACATCTCCGCGGTGCTCTCGAGAGGACTCGCGCTGCCTGGTGCGACGGCATCGGCAGGAGCCTCCCCACCAGGCGACCCTCAGGGCAGCGCACAGGGCCTGACGGCGGACCATCTACACGAGGCAGACGCCGCCGCCAGCGTAACCCCTCCAGTGCCTCAGACCGCCGCTGATCATGGCCAGCATTTGATCGGACTGTGACATTATTGTTTTCATCTACGGGGTGGACTACTACCCTATGCACATATTTTCGAGACTTCCCGACAATTATCTTCACTGGCTCGTCGACTTGCAGCTCGACTAGTTGGGTTAAACTTTGCTCGACTTCATGAGTGGTCACCTTCATGGTAGACATGACCGCCACGACTATCGATAACAATTGGCTGGCAAGCCGGCGATCGCCAAGTCGAGTAGCGGTGGCAATACTCTCAGATAGTTGCCTACATATAGGATGATCCAAAGGCGATGTTCCCACATTTTGTGCAGTCATCAACTCATCGTTCAACACTGCGCTTCGTTGCAAAAGATGGTCCAACACTCCACCAACATCCGGTGTCCCCGCCTTCAACTTTCTAACCAGACCTAAGAGCAAAAGCCCGCCTAAGCGAAGCATGCGTTGCTTAAGCTGATATGACATGTCGTCAACAGTTTCGGCGGTGGCACCCAGTGATGTTCTATGTGGAATCCGCTGAATGTCGTCGATCTCAGCAGGCGTTAACAACTGCTTGCATAATGCATCGATGTCTATCTTCGTGGTGCCATCCATTATGGCAGCTACCATTTGCAGTCCTGCCATCTGCACCGCATGCTTCTCTTCTAGCAGCACGGTGCATGCAGCATCAAGTTTTGTTCACAAAAAAAAAACACGGAATATATCATCTTATTAGCACGTATAACCATCGATGCATGGTGGTAAGTCAGCATCAAAGTTAATAACACAAATGTGTGCGTGCATGTAATGAGCGCGGACCTACCTCGGATACGATGTTTGTCGGCGTGCGACACGGAGTGCATTTCGTTGATCGCCTCGCATTGTTTATGAGATATATACTCCCCAACTTCTTTGTAACTAGATAGTGTTGTCGCAGTGCCATGTGGAGATGTCACCTACACATTTACATCTGATGCAACTACCATCAGCAGTGGTCGTTTGCGCGGTGTGGTAGTCGTCACTTCGAAAGTAGCACGATCTGAACTTCGAAGCTCCCTTTCATGCAACACCTCTGCAGCCGCGTCGATGGCAGTCGTGGCAATGTTATTGGCGGTATGCGCTTGCGCTGCAACATATCCGATCAGACACCAGCACCGCGTCATGTCGCCGCACACAACTGCCATAATGCGCACTCTCTGCATGCTGCGCATATGATTGTGCATAGCTAAGCGGACGACGCGCGTATTATTATTACCATTATTATAGAGCGCATACGTTGCCATTATGTCCACAATTAACATCTGCCGTACTAATATGACAATTCACAATAAACGTGTGCATGCGTACCATCATCAGCTGTGCAACTTTCCGATCTTGAACGGCTTCTCCTTGTTAACCACTTTGCGGGGAGTTACCGAAATATCCTAGTCCACTAGACGTAAACCAGCGGGATCAGGGCAGGTAAGATAACGTAAGTGAACATTGCCAAAACCGAGCAATTGCAACGCGCGGTGCTCATGACTCGCGGCCCCAAGAGCCGTCTACCGCAGAGCCATCCCACAAATCCTAGTCGCACCCAAACGCGCAACTGCGCACCACCTCTTCAAGCGGCTGCTTAGCCAATCATGGCCAATAAAGCAAGTGGAATAAAAGCGTGGATGGGGCCACGACCTACCGGAATATCCTACTCCACTAGATATCAGATAGTCCCGAACTCTGTGTGGATAAACTCCATAAGATAAATAAACCCTAAGCTAGATATACCCGGAACGGTCTCGGACGGTCTCGGAATCTAGCCTACCTGTGACACAGCGTGTGCCATAGTACGAACCAATAGACCAGTCAGCAGTTCAGTGTTGGCCTAGTGATCTACAGCAATTTGTCTCCAATTTTAATCCTGTAATTTACGTATAATCTATGACGGACATGACAGTGACAGAATTCCCTACCAAATAAGGCCGGGTCCATGCGGTCCCGGGACCAATAGGGACCCCTCATGGACCCCATATGGACCCGTATGGACCACATGGACCCCACATGGACCCGTGAAAAATGGATCACATGGACCCGTCGATGAAGTCTTCGGGCTTTTACCACTAGATTGGTCCAAAAGTTCCTATCGGTCCGGGGTGGGTCCCACACTTGGTACCACCGATTTCTCGGTCCATGCGACATTTCACCATGGGTCCATGCGGTGTTTCGTCGGTCCATGTGGGGTCCATGTGTCCATCGAAATCTCACCACGGATTCCTCGCCGCTGGCGTGGGGGACCTCGCATGGACCCGTATGGCCATGCTTTAAGGCAGCATGTGGTGCATGGACCGACCCTGGACCGACCCCGGGCCGACCCTGGACCGACCCCGGACCGACCCTGGACCAAACATGATCGCTCGGACCCAGGTTGGACCAGCACGGACCAAACCTCCGATAGGCGCCCAACCGTACGGACCATATATGGACCTCGCGTGGACCCCGCGTGGACCCCGCATGGACCCATGGGTGGAGCACTCGAGATGGACTGCACGGGGGAGGCGATGCGTGGACCTCGCATGGACCTCGCATAGACCCGGGAGTGGCGCACCCAAGATGGGGTGCGTGGTGAAGGCGATGCGTGGACCTCGCATGGACCCAGCATGGGCCCCGCATGGACCCGTAGGGTGGCACACCCGAGATAGACTGCGCGGAGAAGGCGATGCGTGGACCTCGCATGGACCCGTGGTGTGGCGCACCCGGCATGGGTTGCATGGTGAAGGCGATGCGTGGACCCCGCATGGACCCCGCATGGACCAGTGGGGGGCGCACCCAAGATGGACTGCACGGGGAAGGCGATGCGTGGACCTCGCATGGACCCGTAGGGTGGCGCACCCGAGATAGACTGCGCGAAGAAGGCGATGTGTGGACCTCGCATGGACCCGTGGGGTGGCGCACCCGGCATGGGTTGCGTGGTGAAGGCGATGCGTGGACCTCGCATGGACCCCGCATGGACCAGTGGGTGGAGCACCCGAGGTGGACTGCACGGGGAAGGCGATGCGTGGACCTCGCATGGACACGTGGGGTGGCGCACCCGAGATAGGGTGCACGGGGAAAGTGATGTGTGGACCTCGCATGGACCCGTGGGGTGGGAGGCGCACCCGAGATAGGGTGCACGGGGAAGGTGATGTGTCACTAGTGAAAATGGGAATATATGAATAATAAGTCAACCGGATCAAAACATTTCAGCATACATAAAAAAATATCAACAACAACTCAGACGACAAGCATATTTTTCTCATATGTCAATAATATATCAAATCCTTGATAGATACATACATACCAAGGCTACTAATCGGTTATGAATTGTGTAAAGCAATTATCCAGATTTTCTACATCGGGCAATTTGGTCTACGTTAGATTTCCATATTTCAGTTTTGGGCTATTTTTGCTCTACGGTAGATTTCCAGATTTCAGTTTTTAGAATGCTTGGTTTCAGATTTTCTACCTCGGTCAATTTGCTCTACGTTAGATTTCCATATTTCAGTTTCGGGCTATTTTTGCTCTACGTTAGAGCATTTATATTTCAGTTTTTGAAATGCTTGATTTCAGATTTACTACCTCGGTCAATTTGCTCTACGTTAGATTTCCATATTTCAGTTTTGGGCTATTTTTGCTCTACGTTAGATTTCCAGCTTTCAGTTTTTGGAATGCTTGGTTTCAGATTTTCTACATCGGGCAATTTGGTCTACGTTAGATTTCCGTATTTCAGTTTTGGGCTATTTTTGCTCTACGGTAGATTTCCAGATTTCAGTTTTTGGAATGCTTGGTTTCAGATTTTCTACCTCGGTCAATTTGCTCTACGTTAGATTTCCATATTTCAGTTTCGGGCTATTTTCGCTCTACGTTAGAGCATTTAGATTTCGGTTTTGAAATGCTTGGTGGTTTCAGATTTTCTACATCGGTCAATTTGCTCTACGTTAGATTTCCATATTTCAGTTTTGGGCTATTTTGGCTCTACGTTAGAGCATTTAGATTTCAGTTTTTGGAATGCTTGGTTTCAGATTTTCTACCTCGGTCAATTTGGTCTACGTTAGATTTCCATATTTCAGTTTTGGACTATTTTTGCTCTACGTTAGAGCATTTAGATTTCAGTTTTTGGAATGCTTGGTTTCAGATTTTACTAGAAGGATGCATGTGTAAAGTCATGGGGCAATATGGGTCCCCATCCGGTACCATACATGGGACCGGGCCGTTCACACAGGTCCCATATCGGTCCCATGTGGGTACCTTAACTTGCAAGCAGCACTCACTACTGTAACCGTACGAGGCGGTATGTACTGGTCCTAGACCGGTACCACGTCCCGTACCGATAGGCCCCCCACATGTTCCCAATGGGTACCACATCCTGAACACCGCACTCACCACATCGCCTTCGCCATCGGAATCATCCGCAGAGTCGTCGGTAAGCTCTTCGGCATCTTCATCCTCCTCGCCACCGCCTTCCCCTTCGCCGCTGTCGTCTCCGGATGACGATTCGCCATCATCATCACGTAGTTGTTTCCCAAACCCCAAGTCCTCGATGTGTTTCGCCAACGCTTCAAAGTTGGATATCACCTCGGCTTCCCGAGGGGTATGGTCACGATCCGCACCGCCCATCTCATCATCTCGGGGAGATGATCGCTCATTCTCTTCTTCGAACTCCTGTTGCGGAATGTATACACCATATTGTTTGACATGTCGGAGAATTTGACGGCGGCCAAGTTCACGTGTCGTAAGCCCTCGGTGGTGGCATTGATTACACGGACAAATGCCATACTCTGAAACGTAGCGTCCAGGGCGGCTTCCTTGTATGCCCTGTGGAGTCGCCATCTATCGTCACATAGACAAGTGCCAAACCATTTTATCCAGCATGTTGCAGGTAGAACGCCTGCAAAAGGTCGTACACGCTGGTGAGTAAGTGTTTAAAGCGAGCAGTACTATACGGGGGCGGGGTCTCGGACCGATAGGAATCACTCAGTCCATAACCGGTCCCGAACCCCGGACCCGTAGGAACCATGCCTTGGACCCCACACGGACCCGTCGGTACCATGCCTTGGACTCCATACGGACCCGTCGGTACCATGCCTGGGACCCCACATGGACCCGTCGGTACCATGCCTTGGACCCCACACGGACCCCACACGGACCCGTTCGGAATCCACCGCAGCAAGACGCCGCAACCCTAATAAACCCTATGGTCCCATAGGTGGAACACAGCCCGCCCCTATGGGGTAAAGTAAAAAACAACTGGGTCTAGGGAACGAAACAGGGTCCATGTGGTCCAAAAATGTCTGACCATGCATGGACCTCGCATGGACTTGCCAAATAACCCGTTGAACCACTGTGGGACCGACGGCATGGACCCGTAATGAAGCCTATGGGACCGACGCACAGGTGTTTTTGCCTTTTTTTGCTTAAAAAAGTGCATTTTGGGGTTACGCGTTACACATGGACCTCACTTGGACCGACCAGTGTTAAAGGCTCGCTCTCACGCTGCCCCCATGAGGATTAGCGGGTCCCCGAGATTTTACAAAAAAAAACGCCGGGTCTAGGGAACGAAACAGGGTCCATGTGGTGCAAAAATGTCTGACCATGCATGGACCTCGCGTGGACTTGCCAAATAATACATCGGACCACTGTCGGACCGACGGCATGGACCCGTGATGAAGCCTATGGGACCGACGCACAGTTTCACATTTTGGGGGATTCTGGTCACATGGACCTCACGTGGACCTATCTAAAGAACGTCGGCGAGGCAAGCAGCGGTGTAAAAGTTCCTAGTTGAGAGATGGCGAAAATCGACCCAAAAATCGAAAAAAACAAAAATTGGGCACTAAAAGGGGCAGGTTGATTGCAATATATCCTGCCAAACAAAAAAGCAAAAATGTTTTTTTCCCGTGAGATATCGGCATTTTTGTGCGTGCGATTTTTTCAAATCGAACTGAAGGGAAAAAATCGAAGAACGGAAATCAGTTGGCGAAAGAGGGGCGGGGGTCGGGGGGGGTAAACGTGACACAGTAGCCTTTCATCGTCATCGTCATCGTCATCGTCATCACACGACATCGACATCGACATCGACATCGACAGCGCAGGGACACGGTGAAGGCGATAGGCGTGTGTCAAGCTCAACGTCAACCTCGGTACTGTATTGACTTTTCAGCATTTGGAGGATGGAGCTCAAAAGTCCTGCACTCAGTTTTGTCGGCGGTCTCAGAGAGCCCTCGTGCAGTCTTGCTCTGTGTGCTTTCTGTATACTGTGATATTCATGCATACGTAGACCTTCTTGTTGAATTTTTATTATGGTTTGCTGACGCGTATTTTTTGCGCAATCTTTCTCTACTTGTTTGTGCCATTGGGGGTGGAAGAGACATGCGTCTCCCCAGTTCTTCGGACTGGAGCAAGTTCGTTGGTTTGATTCCAACCCACCCCACCGGACGATACGTATTTTGTTTTATTGGAAATATTCTGACCGGATTGTCCTTGTGCCCGCAGAAATCTGTTGAACGATGTATCCAGTTGAGCTCCCTCACGAACATCAGCACAGTCGGATGTTTGGTGCGCGACACTCAAATCGTCGGTTGTCTTGTTCGCTGTTTGGTTTCCATTTCTTTATTATTCGCGGTTGTGTTGCATTCGGTCTCTTTCTTATTATGCGTTTACTAATTTCCGTGTCTCGTTGTCCGACTGCAGGTCTGCTTACCGGCCGGTTGCATCTCCGCGTTCACGGTATAGGAAAATAGTTTGTAGGATGTTAGGAGTTTTGTGCGAGTAACTAGTTATATTTAACCTTTAAGTATTATGTGTTCATCAAGTATTTTATGTATGCTTTCGTCGATGTTAAGGTTTCGTGCCAACCTGGTTTGTAGTGAATTTTATAACGATAGGGTGGATAGGCTGAAAATAATACGTGAATGTAATACGTTCATGTATGTTTAACAGTTCCGTCGTTATCGTTTGTTGAAAGATGATCTGCCCTTGCTTGCTTTGTTAGCATGCACAATCTTTGTAACAATGCTTTGCCTTCCTCCGCCATGCGAGAATCTCATGCCCAGCGATAGCACGAACGGCAGCATTTTCGGACTCACAAGAGAGTACATAGACCTGCTAAATAATCACGTGCGTGGACCTGCTTGATTATCTAATGGACCCGTGGAATAGTCACATGGACCCATCGAATAATAATGTGGACCCGCTAAAGAATCACGCGGACCCGCTTAATACCCACATGGACCCGCTAAATAATCAAATGGACCCACAAGACAATCATATGGACCCGCTTGATAATCACATGGACCAACGGAGTACTCACTTGGACCCGCTTAATAATCACACGCACCCGCTAAATAATCACACGGACCTGCTTAATGCCCACATGGACCCGCTGAAGAATCACGCGGACCCGCTTAATGCCCACATGGACCCGCTAAATAATCACATGGACCCGCAAGACAATCATATGGACCCGCTTAATAATCACATGGACCTGCTGAGTAATCATATGGACCCATCGAGCGAGCGCCCAAACGGGCGGGGTCCATGCTGGGTCCATGTGATGCATTCCCTACGGGTCCATGCGAGGTCCATGCGTCGCATGGACCCGTAGGAATGTCTGACCATCGGACCCATGTGGCCCTCACCGGTCCATGTGGGGTCCATGTGATGATAACTGAGTGGTCCCCGTGAAGTCCATGTGATTGTACCTACTGGTCCATGCGGGGTCCATGTTGGGTCCATGCGTCGCATGGACCCGTAGGAATGTCTGACCATCGGACCCATGTGGCCCTCACCGGTCCATGTGGGGTCCACATGCTACGTACACACTAAGAGGTATCACATGGACCCCACATGGACCCGTAGGGAGGGTCCATGTGAGGTCCATGTGACTGAAAACCGTATGGACCCCACATGGACCTTCAGTGGACCCCATATGGACCCCTAGGGAGAAATGTCTGACCATTTGGGGCATGCGAGGTCCATTCCAAGTCCACGGGGGTCCACGTGAGGTCCATGCGGGGTCCATGTGATTTGTGAATCACATGGACCCGTCCCTATTTGGTAGGGATTGACCAAGAATCTGAATGCGGCGATCGCGAGCCTTGCTTTTCCTTTAGAACCTGGTTCTTGCCGTCCAGATTTCTTGAATTCAAAACTTCAACAGCGGACCTGTCGCGAGCTATGAAGTAGTTTTTTCGCGCACTTCGCGAGGTCGAGAGTCTTCGGCCCGTTGACCATAGCCTAAAAAGGCGTCAACGGGTCGCTGTACGGTGTCCGTTTTTTGCCACGTGGCCTAGAGACGTGGAACGGGAGCTACACCGGCTGAGCGGATGATGCCGCGGCCTCTGAAAATCAGTGAAAAACAACATCATGGGAAATTCGGACACCGTAGGTAGTTTTAAAAAGGCATATATAGAGGACTTATGTATGCCTTTGACCCTCCTGCGGTGTCCGGACATGCGCTTTCCAGCATCCGGTAGGGTAGGATGCCGCCATCCGGTTTGGGTTTGCGGAGAGCGCTGAAATCTGCAGCCATTCGCGTTTCACCCGGTTGAACTTATCTGGAACTTATCGTATGCCTTGCACTATGCTTGCTTAACAGGCGTTAAGCAAGCACGGTACTATGGTTGCGTCAAGGAATGTATACCATTCCTTGAGCACCGGCATTCCGGGGAGTCGCCTAGGTCACGTAGATTGTTCATCCACTCAAGTGAAATGAACAAACCTGGCAACCTATACACTTTTTTATTGTGCGTGACACAAGCTACTTGAATACAGGTTTGTGGCTACGTTTGTTCGTGCGGGCGCGTTGTAGTGCGGATGGCTAACCTCACGTGATCATCTTCGCGCAAGGGAGGCGAAGCTGATCACGTGCAGTTGGACATGAGTTCGCACTTGAGGAGTGTATGCATATATGCACTGTGATATGCTGTATGGTATGTCGTGCAATAATATATGATAAAAAATACACCGCTGCTGCTAACCCGGGTCAACAGCAGCGGTGTATTTTGAAGTGAACGAAAGTCGAAAGTGATTAAGAAATAGTTTCAAACTGTCTCGAGCTTCCCAACACCGATTTATCTGCGTCCGATGACTGTGTACATGTAATTGTACCGTCAGATCGAAAATAATTTTATACACAGTGTCTGGCGTAATTTTCGAGTCATCGTCGTCATCGAAAATGCACTTTTGATTAGGTCATGAAATTGCTGTATGATCTGTCATAGGGGCCTGCACCGGGACTCCCGGTCAGGGCTGCCTATACAGATTTCAGCAGGAGTTAATTAGTTGCTAGTAGCGTCATCGCCGTTTGTCTCAACTATCAATTGTCGCTCTACATTGATGATATAATTACTGTCCGAAGCCGAGAAAGCAGATACGCCATTCTTCCTACGATCCCGCAACGTCGGCGCATCAGTTTGTATTATTGAAGTCGGAGCTCCGCGTGGATGTCGCCAGTCGTTATCAAAAGGAGGTTGTTGGGGCAACAAGTGCGCGTTGCTGCAACCTGCCTGCTTAGAGACACCGCGCGAACACTTATCGTTGGCCGCAAAGTTTAGGATAGAACACGCCTTTCTATTGCTCGCCATATCAGTTGCGAATAGGTTCGGCTACACGACAACAACTATGAGGCAAAATCGCGCATACCGCCATTTGCGTATGCGTCATTGACGCTCGGCTTTGACACGTTCATGCGCGAAAATTCGAGAGAGGCTGCCTCTAAAAACATTACAGAAGCTTACTTACGAAGTAATGCCGTGCATGGCGCTCGCGAATTCAAGCAACCGGCTTAGTAGTGGCTTCACAGTGGCTATCGGCTTCAATGTAAGCTTCTGTAAGCCAAGCACTCAGAAATATATAAATTCGCGCCAATTCGGCGTTTCAGGCTCCGTGTAATTATTGGTTCGAACGAACCCCCCCCCTTCGCACCCGACCATCGTCCCAATTCGGCGTGTGGGGACCAGTACGACATCCATCCCATCCGAGTCGCGGAAGTGGTCATATATACATGTTGCGTATGTATTGCGGACAAACCCTTGGAGCCACAGGGTATAAGCCCATGGTCAAGCAACATTTCTGCTGTATGTATACATGTGTAATTGATGACACATATGCATGAGTTTGCAAAACTGTGACGAATATAGATGTCCCTGCAAACAATGTGCATATACATGCTCCTGCAATACCATGATGGAACCGTGTTATATACAATCGTTACTCACCAGTGTGATTTCCGATGACATTTCCGTGCGACGATAATTGATGTAAAAAATTATACAGTGTTATAATACATTGTTTTGGACGATGTTATGTGCAGTCTGCCGATATGGACGACGTTATACACTGTTTTTGACGATGTTATTTGCAGTTTGTAAAGATATACAATTTATATGACGCATAAAATTCGTCGTCGTCAGCGTACGCCTGTGCTTGCTGTATGCGCTGCATCAATGCGCGCGGATGTAAAGCGCGTGTGTACTGTATCAAGGCGCGCGGATATGAAATGCGTGTGTGCTCGCTATTCAATCAATACGTATTTAAGTGCGAGAAGAAAGTAGCGCGTGAATTTGTGTATGCGCGCATCCAACTATACAAATCTTCACACTAGCGCTCATGCCTGGACGCGAGAATAACCAACTGTTAAGACCTGTGAATGCAGAGGAAGAACAAGTGCGATATGTACAAGCGCGGATCTTGGAACGAATTACTAACGGTTTTGGTGCAGGTCTCTTTCAGAAGTCAGAAGTGAGAAGAAGTCCTTTTCTGAAGAGAGCTCTGCTTATATGCAATGCACGTCACCTTCAACAGGTACCGTCATCGGGTTTGAACCCAACGCACATTGGAGCGATGAATGCTTCGGAACTGCTAACTATACTTCGTGCGACATATGAACGCACGCGTAGTATGTAAGTGCTGGATGTGACACACCGACAGCTCAATCTGTCACTTGTCACTTCCTATAGTAGGCTGGGTGACCGTCACCAGTAGACGGGAAACACCCGTTAGGTATTTATGTATGCCTCTCTTTTATCAATGACACTTTACCGTTCTGATATCGTAACCCTCAACTCAGGGTTTATCTCACTAGCTAGATATATATTACAGCAGACCTATATATCTAACAGGTTTGGCCCCACTTACGCTTTATTTGGCCACTGCGACACTGCCAACATTGACATGACATGACAGGTATGCCATGTATGACACATATGTCATCGGTCATATCCCTGACAGATCTCCCCTCTTGGAAGTGTTGTGACCTCACAATATAGGGTGCATACCTTTTGTATATGTCTTTGATGTCTTTGTTGTTGAGCTGGCCAATCTTCTTACACCAGTGAGGCGTCCCTCAAGGTGTTTTAGGATATCGGGGGGAACCGAGTCCACTTTAAACCCTCACCTTAGGCTTTAAGCCCTACAGTTCTTAGGATGTAGCCCCCCATATAATACTTATAGTACTTCAGGGTTAGGATATCGGGGGGTCTCTATGAGGAGTCCACTTTAAACCCTCACCTATACAGTTCTTAGGATGTTGCCCCCCTGATTGCTTGGCGTTTCGTATTTCAGAGTGACGCTCAGGGTATCTCTGTCCGAGGTTTACGTTACGGAGAGATATTGCGCTTGCCGATCGACGATTCGACCCTTTGGGTACTTGTCTCCACGGCCTTATAATAGTGCATCCACCCCTTCCTTCCCTCCTGGAACTGCTATGGAGGTTCATCGGCCGAATAGAGAACCTTCTTTTCCAAGGTTTGTTTTAATGCAGGCGGAGAAGGCGCTGCTACGAGATATCGGAGGGACTTGTAAGTCTACTTTAAGTGATTACAGTCCACTTTAATTCCTCACCCGGTCTGCCAAACTCCTTTTTTTGGTCCGGTACGCGCGCTCTGGCGAACATTTCATAGATGGATTCGACAACGTACTAATGTGAATTCGTTTAGTCATGTGTGTCAAACACAACTCAGGATCACAACTCCATCTACCTCAGAACATTCCGGCAGTTCAGAATGACTGGCCATAAGATCCGAATGACAAACCACGGTCTGGCAAAGGCAGTATAGCAGCTTTTTATTATCCACAGATATGGTACCCGCATGTATGCGTATCTGTGCAAGGGTATGAATTGTACAAGGCTCACTACACCTCAGCAAGGAAGGATCAATTTCCTGCTCCTGATACAACATAATGATAGAACATTAAGAGCAGGGTATATAGATGATCGACATGTATTAGTATATATTACAAGAAGTAAGGGCAATAGGCTTAATATAGTGTTTAGCCTTCATAGGCAGCTATTATGTCTGCTGCATTGGTCAGCTCTGTGGCTTTGGCCCAGGTGTCATGTTCAGGGCCGTAGCCTGCATATCGCACTAAATAGTACTTGACACCTCTAGTGATCTTATCTGAGAGAATGTGTGATATTTCAAATAATGGTTGCCCTTCTTCGGTGATCATCTGTGGCAGAGGCAAAGGTGCTTGGATTGAGTCATTATATAACTCTAATCTGGATATATATAGGCTGAACCGGATGGATACGAATATCGAGATCTCCGAAATCTAGCTCATAAGCACGTCCATGGCTGACAACTTTGGGTATAGTAAACGGCCCGATATATGGCTGCTTAAAGTGTCTGCCTGCCTCTGTCAAACCAGTCCATTGGATAAGCTCAGTCCGTAAAAGAACCTTCCGCCCTAGTGCAAATTGACGGGGCATGTGAGTCTTATTGAATCTGGCTCGATTGATTTCTGCTGCTCGGCTAATATTGTCTCCCGCATTGGCATGAACAGCCGAGTACTGGTCAAAGTGATCTCGAATAGCATTCTGTATTGGAACAGGAGCTTCTGGCGAAATGGTGATTGCCAGATCATGCGGCGAAAGTGGCTGCGCCATGGAGTCGAGATAAAAAGGTGTATAACCAGTTGTAGCAGAAACTGTGTTGTTGATTGCAAACTCCACCAGAGGCAACTTGTCCTCCCACGAATTGGCAGAAGTATCATTGCAACAACACCTGAGGAAAAAATACTTTCTAATCAATAATTATAAACCGGAGGTTGGTGAATCATGCATCAAACAAAATGTGAAATACCTGAGGATGTCCTCAATGAAGGTATGGCTCCTCTCATTGCTTGCATTCGAGCGACTGTGGATGGTGTGAAGATGTCATAGACAATCTCGTACCCGTAGACTTCCACAGTGTTTGCCAGAATGAAGAAGTAAATCTGGGATCTTGATCTGAAATGATGTTCCTCGGAAGACCATGGAGCTTGAAGATATGCTGCATATATATAGCAGCAGTGTGCTGAGCAGTCTAGGTCATGTTGAATGGAATGAGATGGCAGCGATGAGTGAATTGGCACATTACCACAAATATACTGCCGTGCCCGTTAGTGGTGAAAGGCAGATTAGTAATCCAGTCAAGTGATACATCAAGCCATTTTGTCTTAGGCACACAATGACGAATATGCGCCTGACCATAAGGTTTGTGTCTTCTCGTTTTCTGGCGTTGGCATACGGGGCACTCCCGAATGCACTGGATTGCTGCCTTAGTCATTCCTGGTCAATAATATCGGCTACGCAATAGATGGAGCTAGCATGCGATTTTTGCCTACATGACCAGAAACAGTTGCTGAGTGACACTCATGCAGAAGAATATGGCGAAGCTGTGTGATCTCACCGTCATCTGTAGGAACTTTGGCAGTAGGTGGAATGTAAAGCTGTCTGCCAAAAATGGTCTTGCGATATAGCAATCCCTGAATGAGCTCGAAGCTGCTGACAGTCTGTGATGATGTTGCTGATGCCAGTTTGGAAAGTATCGATTGTGCAAATGTGTCACGATCATACTGTGATGTGATAATGTCGTGTAGCTGATGACCCGATGATGCAGATATAAGAGCAATAAATGTGGGGTCTGAAGATATTATGTCAGCTGATGTAGTTGCCAATGAGGCAATGTGATGTTGCAGACTATCGGAGAGTTCGAAAAGGGCAGAAATACGTGTCAGGGCATCTGCAACCTTATTCTTCTCGCCTGCAATGTGCTCAATCCGAAAATTGTACTCGGAGAGCTCATCCAACCACCTCGCCTGTTTGGGGCTTAGTGTGGATTTGGACTGGAAATAAACCAGTGGCTGATGATCTGAGCGAAAGATAGTCTCTGGAGCTCCCAGCAAGATATGGCGAAAGAACCGGAAGCCCTCCACGATGGCAAATAGCTCAATCTCAGGAATAGGCCAGCATCCCTGTATGTGTGTCAGAAAGGGTTACGCTGTGGTAGCCACATGGCCTCATACCTTTGCCTTGATCCTGTAGGATGACTTGGCCAACGTGTGTGCCTGATCCATCGACCTCCATAATGGATGGCAGTTTCTGATCCGGAAGCTGTAGTACTGGAGCATTGCAGATGGCACTTTTGAGATTGTCAAATGCCTGTTGCTGCTCAGTTTCCCAGACAAACTCTGCATTATCTTTCAGAAGGCGATTGAGTGGCTCGGCAATCTTAACAGACTATTGGGGATAGGTGAACCAGTATGCATGTTTTTAGACGGTATTTTTCTGTTACTATTCTCGGTTTATAGACGACGGGTGACCTGCCACGTCATCATAACGCGCAGTGTAATGCAGACACGTGGCAGCCACGTAGGTTGCGATATGCGTTTATGCGGTACGGTATGCCTTCATTATGCGGTTTGCCATTGTGGTTCGAGTGATCATCGAGCAATCAACGGAGAGAGATATCTTTTTTGGATTGGGTGTGTTCATAAACACAAGCCCCGCGTCAAAAAACGCGGCTATACAACTATCATCACACGGGTATTGTTGCATGAACGGTGTATATTCGTTTAATTACAAGTAGAATGTTTGCTAGTGTTAGTAGTGTTACAATATATATATGTCGCAAAAGCCATAAGTCAGCTGGTCGTACAACATATCATAGCGTTACTATTACATTGCAAAGTACGTAAGTTGCTACCAGGCAAGCGATCTCGAATTAGTTCATTACACGCCTTTCAGACGCCGGAAAGTAATGGTCTACTAATCTATCAGCTCCCAGTATACTCCGTCTTCGTCGTCCATTGCTTCCTCGCACATGAATATTTCGTAAGAACAACGCATACACGCGAAATGTTCGGTATGCTCATTTATCGCAACAAGATGCGAACCAGCATTAAACCATATGCGAACGTTTGCAGGAAGGTCACAATAATCGCATTTCATGACGAGTTTGCCTGAGCGTGGTCAGTTGTTAGTTGCTAGTGTCAAGCTGGGGTGGCACGATGGTGAGCGTAAGCAGCAAATGAAGGCTAAGTAAGAGGTATTGAGCTTTTATACCTGCTCAACTAAGGCAATCGCAACTGATACAGTACTCGTCGAAAGGTGTCGTTTCGTCATTCTGGTACCAACAGACCAATAGGCGTACAACGTCGACTGGAATAACCATTAATCGCGGAGTCATCCACGCTTCACCCCGTGCATATTCAGCGCGATCGGGATAGCGTTCCGGCTCTACCAATTCAAAAAACAGATAAAACCGAGTTCGTCGGGTAAAGCGCCACATAGCCATTATCAGATCATGCCTGTGAGGCATCGGCGGGCGGCGGACAGGGCGGTTTGCCATCGTTGTCAAAGTCCACTGGTGCAAATTGCATTCGGGGCATGGCATGTGCACCATCACATGGCGATGAATGGCATCTACATCGATACTGGCACGATTCCGATGCACACCAAACCTTAACACTGGAGGCATCACGAGTTTGCAGAGGCGCGTCGCTCACTCTCTGGTAGGAGGTGGCAGGGGTGGCACGAAGGTGAGCGTAAGCAGCAAATGAAGGCTAAGTAAGAGGTATTGAGCTTTTATACCTTAGTCGGAGTCGGAGTCGGACAGCAACTGTGGGACTTCGGTATCCTGCCAGAACTCGCAATCCGCGCCAATCTTGGGCCAACATTTGTCCGCGCCAATCTTATCTTGGCCAATCTTGTCTTGTGATTGTTGGTTTCATCCTATTGGTTTGCGGCATTTACCTTGAGAGGCCCAAGCCCTCCTTGGCAATATTTAAATCGCTTGAGGCCTTTAGGAGGATCATTTTCCATTTCTTCCTGGAAGACACACCGCTTCATCTTTGCATTATCAAGAATGGCGGATACCCATTACGTCCTGTTTGGGATTGTTCTTCCTTACATTCGGAAAATGCGTCAATTGCGTGAGGAATACTTTGTGCAGGCATGGGTCGAAGAACGTTTCTTGTGGGCGTTGGAAGAACAAGTTTTGACGTTTTCGGGCATGTTTGGTGATGTTTGGATGCCTGTAACTTTGGCTCACTATTTCTATGAATTACGTGATCTGCTCGAAGTCGATTGGGGGGATGTTCGTGATTGGGGAAATTTCTTGCAGATATTCCCTACCTCCAACTTTGAAGCCCCATATTACGATGATGAAGGGTTCCATTGGCAAGGACCTGGCATGTCAAACAACTTCAGATTCCGGCTAGACTACATCGATTTCGACGACTTCAAAAAACGATGGCTTCGTGAATACCATTGGGCCTGGTACAACGGCTTTTACAACGAGCATGCAGATCCTCAATGGATCTACCCGTCGCGGTACGAGTTGTCTATGAGGCCTGCCTGCAGTCGATGCCGACGCGTTGATATGGATCTTACCCGTATTGGCGACGGGTACATCTGCACTGACCTTGTCGACTGTCGGCGGATGACTCGTCTTGATTTGAATTGATGGTCGAATCTCAATCGGTGGCTTTAGCCACCACCCATCTATTCTAGAAAACAATTCTTCTCGATGCGGGCAACAAAAATATCATAAGTCACGTGTATGGTACAAGCAATGGTATAAGAACCCCGATCTTCACATTTATATTACATTATACATTACATTATTACATATTGTATATTACATTATTGCATTATTACATTATTCAAGAACTGTCCTTTGATAACCGCAAGCATGGCAACAAGCCCAGGTGTATAAGCGAGCATAAAATATATTGTCATCTCCATCATAGGTAACTTGATTGCGAAACCAGCCGTTGCACCAGGCCATGATCGCTTGCAACGACACGGAAACGAAAGTACACCTTTTAATGCTTCCAGTAACAGATGGTCCTGCAAAGGCAAATGAATGACAGGAGTTATGCGTCAGAAACCCGAGATCACGACGACATTATGACCGCACAGAGGTCACCTATACTGTAGAAGTGTTGCTAGCATTACGAAGTACAATCGAGGCCTTACTGGACAACACCTTCGACTAGACGTGAAGAATTACAATCGCTGACCGTCTACACGGATGTGCCCGACAAGTGCGAAATCTCTAAGTTTGAAGATAGGCTGCAGCGGCACGCGTTCGCTTTGAACAATCTCGACTTTTGGAAGCCCACATATAATCACAGCATCTGGAACTGTGCTATGCTCGCCACTCCCTTATGGGACCTAAGAACTAAGACCTCTCACTCTCTTAGGTCCCATATTATATAGATTTCGCACTTGTCGGGCACATCCGTGTAGACGGTCAGCGATTGTAATTCTTCACGTCTAGTCGAAGGTGTTGTCAGTAAGACCTCGATTGTGCTTCGTAATGCTAGCTACACTTCTATAGGTGACCTCTGTGCCGCATCTGAAAAGGAGAAAGTGGCCGTGGGCTGTCATCAGACGGGTGGCTCTCAGAATGGTAGGAGGTGGCCGGGGTGGCACGATGGTGAGCGAAAGCAAGAAATGAAGGCTGTGTAAGAGGTATTGAGCTTTATGTTTACCTTAGTCGGAGTCGGAGGACAGCAACTCTGGGATTTCGGTATCATCGGTATCCTGCCAGAACTCGCAATCCGCGCGGTCGACACATATGTATCGATGTGGGTAAGTCACTCGCATAACAAGTGAATCTGACCTTCCGCAATCATCGCAAAAGGGCCGGTCGTATACACGATCATAGACGAATTCGTTACCACCAGCGTCATAGTCAAGGAGGTTGCGAAACCAACCGTTGCACCAGGCCCAATGGTGATCATATAACCATCGTCGGTGGAGTTCGTTAAAACTGCGATACAAATTCATACCGGAAATCCAGCTAGTCCGATTAAAGTAGGACGCCTCATTGACTCTCAAGCCGCCGACGTCGTCGTTCACAATTCTCCGAGGATGAAAAAAAAACCGCGCAAGTGTCACAGGAAACACAATGATTTCTGAGGTAAATGTGCCAGGGATATCGGGGCATGTAATGCGTACTCGTGTTTCAAGGGCCCACAGAAATCGTTCTTCTACCCATGCGTGCAAAAAGCATTCCTCGCGGGAACGGCGTCTTTCCCGGATGGCGGGAAGCACAAAACGGAAAAGGACAATGTAGTACAGTAGGTCGCGGTCTATAAGAAATGGTATCTACAAGAAACCAGCCGCTAGTTTTCTCTCCAAAAGTTAGAAAAACCGGTAAGAAATCACCCGCTAGACTTTCCATCGGAGAGGTCCTGAAAATCCTTCGATTAAGAAAAAACTGACGCTAGACGGATTCATCAACCTAATCAGTATATATAGTCCAAACATATTATAGGGTTTATTTATCAATCATATAGGGCTTATTTGACAGTTAACAGTGTTCATCCATCGCAGTACTCGTCCGCCATACCATGCATGCCACGGGAGGCCGAATTGCAATTGTGGAGAATAAAGTATCAGCCCGGCTCGGCAGATAAGAAATCAACGCTGAGCTCCAACCTACCTGTCATCTCATGTCGAAATTAAGAAAAACTCGACGCTATGCGTGACAAATATGGCATCCTCCAATAAGAAATTCACGACGCTAGAGACGAGAATCTGGGACCGTCAAATTAATCGACCAGCGCTAGCGAAATTCTTACTTTTTCTTATAGACCGCGACTTACTGTAGTCTGGCATCTGGGTGTGTCGCTCACTGGTAGGAGGTGGGGTCTATCGTGAGCGAAAGCGAGAAATGAATGCTGATGAAGATATAGGCAGGCTTTATAATGCGTGACATTTTACAAACCAACGTAAGACATGTTACATAAAAAGTACAAATCTCACCCTACTATTGTCAAAAGGTCATCTCACAATGACACAACCTCGTTGCATATCGAAGACTATGTGTTATTCTTATTGTTATTATTCTACGTGTGCCTCTTCAAAGTAGCCAATGCACCGCGATGTGTGTGCGAGGAGCTTGGTGTCATCATCTGCGGGCACACAGAATTCACAGGTGGATAAGAATTTGTGGCCAGGATGATAGCAAGGCAATCCTGCTCAAGAAAGACATATACCTGGCCATCATTCGAGATCGAGATAATCGAGCATATGCTTAGGATATGGCGGCCAAAGCGTGCTTAACATATGGCGGCCAAAGCGTGTCAGACGAAACCAAGGACGGATTGGTTCTAACTCCAAGGCTCGACGCCACACGGGGTCGTGCCTCTCATCAAAATGTTTATGCCACATAGGCCTGTTATACTTCCTCATACACTCTGGGCATTCGCCGTTTTTGATTCTAGCAATTGCATCGCCATGTGCTTGCCTTCTCCTATCGTGCCTCGCACGGATGAAAGGCAGAACAATATCAAACAATACATGTTTCGGATCAACCGTCAGTTTCATTCGCTGAGCGTCCATGTTCTTGAAATGTTGGTAGGAGGTGGGTGGATGGTGAGCGTAAGCAAAAAATGAATAGGGATGCCGTGAAAGCAGGTTTTATATGACCATGAAGACATGTGTTGTTTGTATCATCCATGCGATAGGTGTTCCCAAGGATTCCTTGGCCGTCCGAAACACATACCTGGCCATCTATCTTTACTGGCTTCTATGGTGTCATCATCTGCGGGCACACAGAATTCACAGGTGGATAAGAATTTGTGGCTAGGAT
The DNA here is from genome assembly GCA_001247695.2 of Cymbomonas tetramitiformis. Lineage (NCBI taxonomy): Eukaryota > Viridiplantae > Chlorophyta > Pyramimonadophyceae > Pyramimonadales > Pyramimonadaceae > Cymbomonas > Cymbomonas tetramitiformis. Next base: position 39,066 of record LGRX02008610.1, read on the forward strand.
GATAGCAAGGCAATCCTGCTCAAGAAAGAAAGAAACAAAGAAACATATACCTGGTCATCAATCGAGATTGTCGGGGTGAAAATTCGGGTGACTCTGCAGTTTTAACAGATGGCGGCCAAGGCGTGTCAGACGAAAACGGGGACGGATTGGTTCTAACTCCAAGGCTCGACGCCACACGGGGTCGTGCCTCTCATGAAAATGTTTATGCCATAAATGGTTCCTCCGATTCTTGTCCTCCCAAAGGCCTGTTATACTTCCTCATACACTCTGGGCATTCGCCGTTTCTCATTCTAGCAACTGAATCCCTTTGCGCTTGCCTTCTCCTATCGTACCTCGCACGGATGAAGGGCAGAACAATAAAAAACAAAACATGTTTCGGATCGACCGTCAGGTTGATTCGCTGAGCGTCCATGTTCTTGGAATGTTGGTAGGAGGTGGGTGGATGGTGAGCGTAAGCAAAAAATGAACAGGGATGCCGTGAAAGCAAGTTTTATATGACCATGCAGACATGTGGTGTTTGTTCCATCCATGTGATACGCGTTCCCAAGGATTCCTTGGGCGTCCGAACAATCTGAGTGCAAGGAAAATGAACTAGGTAAAATGAGTGCAAGGAAATCAAACGTGGTAATACCACGATAGTTCAACATTAGATATTCACAATATATACTATTGTTTTACAACTTCTATATACAAGTTCATCGGACTGATCGAGTTATTCACACATCTGGTCGTCATCATCGGACAAGGACGACAAAGAGGCTTCCTCGTCCGAACTCTCACCCTCTTCAGCCTCCGCGTTCTCTTTATCCTCTTTATCCTCTTTATCCTCTTTATCCTCTAATGGCATGATTGCGTCGCGCAGTAAGAGTTTGGGTGTTCTATGCTCGGGCGGCTCAAAGCTCTTTGACATGTCGCTGGCGATGACTCGTTTGACCAACAAGTCATATTGCTCACCCGGGATCCATCGCTGTGTGCTTGCATTGATCTTTCGGCGCTCCTCTTCCGTGTCCCAGTCCCATGCTACTAATACTTCGCTTGGTGTATACGGCGCCACCTGCTTGGTACGTTGATGCAGCCGGAAACTTTCAGGTTTCGATGCCTTCTCCTTCGAAAGCCGGGAGTCTGCATTCTGGGCCTCCTTTTGGGAGGCGCTCGTGAGCTTAAATGTACCACAAGTCAACCACCGCAAACATTTTTCTCCTGCACCAGAAAGAAGATAAAAGAGATATTAGATTGACATAAAACGTTGTGATGTTAAAAGCAGGTTGCGCGCGCAATCACATCAACAAACATTTCTCACCTTTCTCATTTAGCAGCTGCTCTTGTACCTCACAAAGGTACAGATATCTCGACCATCCTCGGCTCCTTCCCAGAGCGATACGAAACGGGTATTCCGTCCGGGCAGTCTTCTCGGATTCGGGAGCAATCAACACAGCCATGCTACCTTTCTTCATCTTGCTGTAGCTCACATCGTAGTCCGGGTCGTCAGTTTCTCCCAGAATGTATTGCGCAAGATGATCTCGAGCTCGTCTTCTAATGGTATTTTTTTGTGCCCCGATGTAGATAGGACGAGGTACTGGGCGCACGTGAACCGCTACGGAGTCCCGAAGGCCCTGCACGTAATCAGCCAGTTGTGCATCCGTGTATCCACGTTCAATATCATTCGTATCAGCCATTGGCTCATCGACAATCAGTACTTCCGCATCTCGCCCGTTCGCGCTCAAAGCACCCGAAGGAACAGGCATCATGGGTCCAGTAACCTCAAAGGGAGCCTCGTGCAGCACCCACGTTGTCTTCTCTTTCAGTTCGAACGTTCCTGCCGCAATGTCACGTTGCATTTGAACATACCCTTCAAGAAAAGTATTTGCGCGCTTGGCTAGAAATTGAAGCCGCTCCGCCTCCTCGGTGGTTGCGACATCTGCAAAACATAACCCGAGAAACTAAGAAGGCCACTTACATTTGAAATATGACAAATCAAATCGTAATCGCTAGCAGTGCAGTGCTTACCTCGAATGCATAAGCAAAGATTCCTCTTGCATTGAATGACAAGATCCTCGATCTCTTTCAATGGATTGCTCGTAGACTTCCTGGAAGTCGCAAGCTGCTTCGCTTGTTTCCGTGCGCTCAATTCGTTAATGGATTTAGGCTCGACAAAGCATGGTGAGCCCTCGGGCAGGCTGCTCTTAAATACCTTCACCCCACCTTCCTTTGGAAGCCAGACTGGATCGAATGAATAACGTTTCGCCTGCACTAACACGTCGCCTGTGGGGCCAGAAAAAATCTTGAATGCATGTTGGAAGCTGACATCGCGCACTTCGTTATAGCATCCATGCATCCAGTCCTTGACATCGTGCACCTCATCGATCAGTTGACATTCCGGAACTACTCCATCCTTAAAGCAGTTCATAGCCACCTCCATCAAATGCTCGATGTCCCAAACGTTCAGCCTCCTCAAAGCCACAGAAAACCTTGAAAACATCTGATCGATATTTTCGTGTGTATGTCCCACGATCAGATAGTTGATCTTCACCTTGCGGAATACCCCACGGTTGACCAGCATGGCACAATAAGCAATCAGGAAGTGGCTCTTATTGCTGCTTACATTGTCCAATTGTAGATACAATACTTCCGGTAACGGATGCCCACCCGATCGTCGATGCTCATGAACTCGTGCTACTGCCCGCTGTATGACGTTCGCAAGATAGTTCGAGTTGTCAGAGTATTTATGACTGAAATTGAATTCCATAAAACGACCGATGCCTTCGATGAGTATCCCCATGCAGTGGGTATCTATCAATGCCTTATTGTCTTTGACCCAAGAGGGCATTCGACGAAAGTGAGGCAATTGTGTGGTACGTTGTGTCATGCCATCGATGATCATGGTAGTATATTTCCACCACTTCGCGTTGCCTTTTGCTGCGCTGGATTTATGAATGTGTTTGTAGTACTTCTCCCGTTCAGCCCTTGCATCCAGTCGATGAGCTTGCAAAAGATTTTCGATTCGTACTGCAACGCAAACACATTCAGGTAAGTGGGCACGTGTATGAACAAGCAGTGTTTTCTTTCTGAACATACCTCTCATGAACAAGATTGGGTTTTCTTTCTAACATACCTCTCATTTCGGCCGGGGCGACTTGCTTGTGAAGCTTTGCGGTCGAGCAGATCTTGCACTCCGAGAACTTTCAAATCTTCGGACACTTAAGCCACTTGAAGTGTTTTCTCCAGATCGTATACCAATATGGCTCACTGACCTTGAATCTCTCAGAACCAAAGGCTGGAAGCTCATCGATAAACTTTTCGTAGACGTCAAGCTTTGTCATTCCTTGAGGCAGATGTGTTTCTTTCTTGTCCGGTTGATGTTGACCTTGCTCTTTGGCAATCTTCTGCAGAAAGGTTTTCGCTGCTGAAACCTTTAGAGAGGTTTTTGGAATATATGACAAGCCCTGTACTTGCACTTGTTTGCTGTTTCCGTGCAGCCTGAAAAGGGAAAAAATGTATATTATTATAATGAATCTGATGCAAAGAATGGGAGCCTACAGGAAAACTGTAAATTGGTTTACCTGTTATGGTTTCTTCCGGCAAATAAATCCTTTATTAGCTTCGTCAACCGTCCATGAGATATCGGCAAACATTTCTCATAAAACTTGCGACACACACGCTGAGAGCCAATGGCAAAATTGAGAACTGGTGCATCTTGATCTGAAAAGTCGGACGACTTTTTAAGGGTAGATATGATCCATTGTCTCTGCATTCCTTGAAGACTTTTCTCTTTAGGAGATGCCGCGTTCAAGGTCCAGAATTCAGAGCGAAGATCCTTAACGTCTTGTTTAGAAATATTCGACGAACATAACCTCTTACAGCGACATGAGAAATTGAA